>CACVBM020001275.1:0-80836 GCA_902728155.2 Microthlaspi erraticum
AGCTTCCATTTTTGCAGCCCATGATTTGAAACGATCACCGGCAAACCAAAAACCAGTGAAGGAAATCGCCGAGAAGGTGTGCTTTAGGTGTGACGATGCAGAAACAGAGAGACGTCGACGACGATGAGGAAGCTCTGCTATTGAACCATCGATGGAGGTTACAAAGGGTTTTAGAAAAGGGGTTTTTATCAAAGTACGATCTTTCTCGGAAGGAAACACCATTGGTTCTTCTCTCTCTTCCATGAGATCCATATCGAGTGATGAAGATTCGTCCTCCATATAAGGAAAGGAAACAATCAAGTCACTACTTATTTTCAGCGGTTACACAAAATAATTAAAAGTCTGTTTTTGTTTTGGAAAGTAGAGAGTTTGAAAGTCTTTTTTGGTATGAACGTTAGAGAGTTTGAAAGTTACGGTGGAGAGAACAGAGAAGAGTGTAGTGGAGGAGACTTGCCGGAAATTTTGCTTGGAACAGTAATGGACGACGCAGTCTTTGTTTTGAAGGTCACACACGATAGAGAGTCCGAAACTGAACTAAAACCGTCGCTTTAAAACAATATAAATTTTATAATTTAATACTACTATTATTTTTATTAGTTTTTGAAGTTGCGATTAACGAAAAGATTAAGGTTAAACATCATTTCATTTTTACACTAAGGTTCTACAAGATTGAATCTTGTTTTTTTTTAAGCTTTCTCACAAATCAATGTCTTAAACCAATAGTAATTCAGTAATTGTTTTGAAGATTACAACTAATTAACATTAAGTAATACAAAAAATATATTAGAAATTGGTTTTTGATAAAACAAAAAATTGGAATATCAGTCAGATAGAGAGAGAGGGAGAGTAAATCATAAACAATGACTACAAGTGATGTTTTATCCTTTTAATGCAAAAAAGTTGACTGATTTTTTTTTACTTATTCTTACAAGTTACAATGTACAATTGACAACTCATTATTTTGATGTTTGTCATTTTCTTTTAGTAATTTTAAGATTAATCTTTGCCATTTTTTATAACATAATTGTATTATACTCCAAAACGTCATTTATTATAACACACATCATATATATGAAAAGACGCCAACTATCTCCATATTTGTGACATGTGGACACTTTTATGATTGAAGATGGCATGACTTTTCATTTTCCTATCAATTAATAACATTAAATTTGATTTATTTACTAAATATATTAGTTTATTATAATTATAACCATTTTATTACTTTAAAACAATTATATTTTAATTTTATCTTAAATCACTATTAAATCATATATATATATGAAAAAACAATCATCTCCATATTTGGATATATGGACACATGAGAAGATGACATGTGCCAATAAGAATTTTCAATTTAAAAATTCAAAATTGACTTTTCATTGTCTTCTCCAGTTTACAAGGTAATAAGTTATACAAAGTACAAACTCATTATGTGTGAAGGTAATAAGTCACTTTTCGAGATACCTCTTGTTATAACGGAAACTACTTAGTTATTCCAACATTATTACTCTTCGGCTTCAATTTAATGTTATTATTTAATAATTTTTTGGTCTCATATTATAAGCAGTTAGGAAAAATATATCTGAAAAAAAAGTGGATGTATCTGGATGTGATTTCAAGAGTGTATAAATTATCCTAATATACAGAGAAACCGATCCAGCGAAAAGCGATGACAGAAGCTAGAATCTATTCTATATAACGATGAGTAAACACATAGAGTTAAGGGGACATCTAGTATGATGCAAATATATATATATTTCAAAGTCAATTGCTAAACAAATAAGATGAAATCAAATTGTGGGGTTTGTTTATTTCGAATTATAATATTACATATCATATCAAAATACAAGTCACAAATTCATAATTTGTTTTTTTTGACGTCATTCATAATTTATTTTATAATATTTTTTAAACTATAACAATAGAAAAACCTGCGCGTATACGTAGGCATTGATCTAGTTACATATGAAAAATCTACACATAAATTAAATTGATAACCAATAATGGAGATTACATTATTGAAAAAATGTAACCGTCAAAAAAAAGTTGGGAATGGTATGCATGATTGATTTTTTAAGGGAGATTTGTGAATATACCCAAAAGAGAGAACTATTGTCCCCTTACACTTTTTTTGAAATTTATCAAATCTGGACTCTAATACCCTTACATATGCTAGAAATATGATATAAATATATTTAAAAGTTTTAAAAAATTAAATAAATTAAGTAAAATGATTCTAAGGTTTAGAGAATATTTTCACAATTTGTTTTTGAAATTTGAACCTCAGAAAAATAAATAAAATTTGCATCTACCAAATTCATTATTCAAAGTAGAATTTGTCTTCTACTAGAGACTCTCACATCTATCCCTCGTAGAACATAAAATCTACCAACTGTTCAGCCATCTACCATCGTAGAATTTGCTTTCTACTAAATACTCTATACTCTACGAGTTGGTAGAGTTGTAGAACATTTGTTCTACGTTGTATACGGTTTTCTACCGTTGGTAGAACCTATATTCTAACCTACACATTGTTTTCTACCATCTCTAGAATCTATATTCTATCATAAACAATTTCTTCCACTATTTGGAGAATTCGTGTTCTACACAAAATACTATCTTCTACTATTTGTAGACTTTGTGTTCTCCTGAAAACAATGTCTTCTACTGTTTGTAGAAACTATAATCTACATTAAACACATTTTTCTACGAAATGATAGAATTCAACTTCTACGAGAATCTAAAAAATATAGTAAAAATGGTAACTAAATATTAGAAAATATCTTCAAAAACTATATTTCCTTAATCTACTTTGCCAGAAGAAAAAAAAGAATTCTCCTCACGTTCTTCTTCTTCTTTTTTGCTTTTTCTTATCATTTATATAATTTTCTTTTAGATTATTTGTTTTAATCTATTTTTCTCAGGTTATTCTGTTGCATATCTATATAACATATGGAGACTGAGTGCAATCAAATGGTGGAATTTCGTTGTTGGTGAGGCAAAAGGAACTAGATTACTTGCTTTGAAATATATTTTTCTTTTCTTAAATAATTAATTATTTATTTGTTTATTACACTAATCATTTAATTTCATTTATTAATTATTTATTCATTTGAAAAAATCATGAAAACGTAATTTGAGGGTTTAAATTGGATTTAAAATTTAATTAAGGGTAAGTGGACAAGATTTGGCAAAAAAAGAGTAGATGGACAACTCTTCTCTTTTTCTGGAGTATTTTGCCAAATTTCCCTAAATATAATATGCTTTACGGTTTGCTCAGACGAGTTTAAGAAATCTGTTTGTTAAGTTTTCTCTTTGGTTCACACTAACTAAATATTTAAATCGGATTTAACACACTCGTGTTTTATCGTTGGACTTAAAAGGAAACCATTTTTCTGAGTAGTGAAGATACTTAAAAACCAGTTTGCATTCAAAACATCATTTTGGTAGTATGGAAAGGTTTCTCGAACTCGGGTCAACGTGAACAAAAGGTACAAGAACGTCTTTACTCGACCACTCGTGTCTAAAACCAACAATGTACGTAGTATTTTACCACCTTTCATGGTAAAGTCAACTTCCCATCATAACGTATCGTCACATCACTACTACTAATATTATCGATGGTGAATTGGTAAAAAAAACGAAAAAAGGTTATTCAAACGAAAAAAAAAAAAAAAAAAACACAACTTGTTCCAAGTTTTACAAAGACACGAGACTCTCTATGTGATTCGGAACAGTAAAGATAGTAGACAGACGTCTATTTCCAAGTCCATGCTTGAGCCTAAACTCGTCGTCTGCGATTCCTTTAAACTCAACTACGTGGATGCTCTTTCTTTTGGGATCATAATACATAACATAAAACGATTGACGAAACTCATATGGTACGTAAACAAACTCACCAGCATCCGTGATACCAGTTAACCGGAAATTTGTTTTCAATCTCGGAGCATAGGGATGTAAAGGTGCTCCTGGAAAGTTTATAGGCGACCAATAATGCTTCTCTGGATCCTTCAGAGTCCACACTATTAGACAAGAATCTGGATAGCTAACCGTAGCACAAGCTAACTTTCCCTTATATCTTGTGAGTAAACCAAAGCTGTTATTCCATTGTGGTTTTATCGCATGGAACTTCTCAGATCTGACATCAAAACTCATAAGAACGTTCTCATCCTCTCCAATACATGCGTGATAATACAGAACTCCGTTGATGCATTCGTAACTAATATAGTTGGTGGAAGGACGATGATTATGGTTGGTTTTGACCATTCTCCATGATTCTTGATCTGATCCCAATGTTAAAACCCTACACTCGTCGCTGGTTTTATCCCAAGGCATGGACACGAGTTTGTGTTTACATCCGATTGGATCGTATCCTAAAAACACTGTTCTATCCTTCCAACTCTTTTCCGGTTTATGTATGGTTGAGATATGTCTTGTTGTAGGGTTCCAAATTAGGGTTTTTGCTCTTCTTGGAAAGCAGATCAAGCCTTGCACAGATTTCCTGGGGGAGAAGACACCGTTTTTGTGGTATGTCGTCATATGAAGTCTATCAACAGGCTGGGAAGAAACTGAATAAGCCTCTTTTGGATGATCTTGAGGAATCGAGAAAGCAAACACCTTGTTGGCTCTTCTGAAGCAGAGTAGAAGTCTTGGACTTTTGCTTTGGGGCCGAGTTACGAACGAGTTGATGAAGTAACGATCTGTGGTGACTGATGACCAGAGCTTCGAAACACAACGAAATCTCCCGACAGTTTTCAAAGGCAGCCTCAAGAGTATCTCCGAGATGAGATCGTGAGGAAAGGACGATGAGACTGATGAAGATTGTCTCCTTTTTTTGATCTGAGTTTCTTCTTCCTGTTGCTTCATCGTTTTGATCTGATTTTCTTCTTCTTGTTGCTCCATTGATCGTTTTCTTCAACCCTAATGTGATCATAAGCTCAAGGAAAAGAAAACGTAGCCCTAAGTTTGGTTTTTCTTAGATACACATATGCTTACGGTTTGCTTAGATCAAATTAAGAAATCGGTTTACTTTCTCTTCGGTTCAAATTAAGGAAACCGGATTTTACACTCTTTCTTTATCGTTGGAGTTAAAAGGAGCTTGTTCTGAAGAAAATTGATAAAAACCAGTTTTCATTCAAAACATCGTCAAGTTAGAGATGGTTTTTAGAGTAGAGAAATCGATTTACACAAGCCACTGTATAAAAGAGGCTTTCTAACATTTACAAAACCAAAAAAAAAACCGACAAGACAAATCTACTACTCAAAACACTGCGTTAATGTTCATTCAGAAACTGCAGTTGAAGAGCAATAGCCAAAAAAATATCTTGTTTCTCCTTCAAGTGTTCTTGTTAAGACTTGACCCTCTTTTTAAGCCTATTTAGCAGCATACCAGTTTTGAGCACATTTTGCATCAACCGATAGATCAACCGAGAGGATGTTCCTTCCGTTAAAGGGCTTCGACATGCACTCCACAACTATATCCTTGGCGACTGTTAACAAAAAAAAGAGAAATGACAAGGAGAATAAAGAAATCACTAAAATAGAAGAACATAATTCGTTTTATTCTTTATAATTTTGGTTACATATTCTGGAAATGGAAAATCATTCATTCACACATGAGTTTCACATATATGAAAAAAAAAATTTTAAAAAGAAAGAAATAATCTTAAGATTGGTACACACATGAACCAAAGCTTGGATTAGTAATAGTGAATGTTCCGGTATTTCCAAAATTACACGCTTCTTTGGTGCGGCCCATTTTTTGGTAGTACAGATTCATCGCAAATGCTGCATGATTTGGGAGAGTATTGGGGATAAAACATTTTCCATAAGGCTTGATTGGATCACAAATATATTTTCCTTGTCTGCACACAAAATTAATATTCGCTTGTAGTTGTGCATCTGTTGCTGTCAGAGTCGGTACACACCATTCTGAGCTCACCATGGGAAGATGGCAAATCATAAAGGTAGATAGAAGGATGAAAAAGAGCATCGAGAAAGAAGAAAGTTTAGCCATTGGTTGTAGATGATAATTCAAGTGACATTCAGTGATATGTGTGCTCAATACCTATATATACACAATAGAATAAAGGATACAATTACTCACTCTGTCCCATATTATAAGCAGTTTTAGGCAAAAGTGAAAAATTAAGGAAAGTATTTTTTTTCAATAAAGTATCATTAATAATATAAATGAAACTTACTCTAACTAATCAAGGAAAAAAAGTATAATATAATTGGTTACACAATACCCCATAAAGTAAAAAGTGAATTGATTGTAGAAAATAGCTTATATTTGGGTCAAATTTGTTTTGCAAAATAGTTTACATTTTATGACAGAGGGAGTATTGTATAGATTTATAATTAAATATGTCGTTTTCCTCCTTTTAGCAAAATCGTAAATTTTATAGAAGATTATTTCATTACGATGAAAAAATCATATGAAATCTTACGTTTACTATCGAATATATAATTAAAATGGAAGAATCCCCTCGATGTTGGACCAAGTGGAGATTGTGAAAAAAAATCATAATGATTTGGTTTTCAATTGGGTTACCATTTACACCATAAACAGTGGATTTAATTTCTCAGTTCGTCGTTTAGGCTGGATCATACACAATTTCAATAGCTGTGGAAAAAATCCCTCAATAGCGTTGTGTTTGATAGAAGAGGCATAATATTTTTTGTACTACAAAAGTGATATGTAACTGTAAATTAGTAAAAACTCTCTAACAGCAAAGAACCGCCATAAAACTAAGTAACTAACCACTAGGACCTGACTAAGGACATAGCCACGTCCATCGTGATCGTCTTCCCCCTCTTCACTAGAACACGGCGATGTGTACCAGAGAAGGCGAGCAGAACGAGCACTGTTATCCAAGCGACCATGGTGGCTCGCGCCGCTGTGACAAGTATCAGAAGCGACAAAGCTGCTACTAGAAAGAAACCGGCAAAGAGAAAGAGTTGGTAAGACAGCGAATCTGTGACTGACTTTGCCGTGGAGATTGTGTATAATGAAGAGACTAAGAGAAGACATGAGAGAGTAACGGTGGTTGTTCTTGCTCTGCTTTTGCGGAGATCCATAGTTTGTTGAATGTGGTATCAAAAGTGGGTGTTTAATTTTTGTGTGTGTTAACAACAATGCTTCACATAATCTGAAAGAAAACTAATTAATAGAGTGGTAATTCATTGGAATGCATGTGAGGGCACATGGGAGAGGTTGAGTTTTATGCATGAAGTAGGAGACACATAAAGTCATTGGGTGTCTATTTAGTATAAAATATAGGAGTAATAAAAAAGGGCAAGAACATTGAACAGACAGGCGCATGGGAAGAACAAATTATATCGGGGCAAAAACTAAGGAGCAGTGTATCTTCGGCTGATGATCGATGAGAGAGACTGTGAAACATGGGCAATATAAGTTTCACATTTGCCTTAGCTCTAGTTTGGATTATTAAGTTACTAACCGATTTCTTTATAGAAAAAAAAGTTGGTAACCGATTTGTAGCTACTCTTGTTTGTAGTTTGTAGTAGCTTAGTGACACACATGAATACGTAGGATTCTTGTGGTTTTTTATTTGCTGAGTTAGCTCACTCTTTCATGAAAAAGATGTTTTTTTTTATATAATCTGATTGTTCTAAAAATGATGCATTCAACGTAAAAAAGAAGAAGAGAAACTGCCAAAATATTTTAAAAAATAGGCTTCCTTGTCTCATTACACCTTTGCATTTGATTTTTGTCTCATGACACTTTTTTTTGGCAATTTGTCAGTTTTCAACCTTTAAATTGAATTGATAATGTTTTTTTGAGAAATTAAGACATTTTCGATTTAAAAAAAATTAAAAAATAAAACTAATAAAACAAAATCAATTAAACACCCACTTTTGATCAATTAATCTCCTCTTGTCTCTTTCGTTCACTCCGCCGGAGAAAATCGAAGCCGAAATCTCACCCATCGGCGATTACCCTGCCGTCGCTCGCCGTCGCCGTGTTCTCCTTCGCATGCTCTGTTCTCTTTAGGCATTCCTTCCCGTAGACTTCCGCCGACACCAGTTCTCTCCCTTTCCACGAAAATCCGATTCACTTCCTTTTCATATTCGCAAGGTTAGTGTGATATGCTTAATCGAGTTTTTCATTCACTTCTTCGGTAGATTATTGGTTGACTTGATTGTGAATCATCTGTTGATGACATTCAATTAGGGTTTGCTAGATTTCAGTGTTCGCGAAATTGATTTGGGGTTTGCATATGAAAACATGAATGTGCAACTTATGCAACCTCAATTAATTTCGGGTTTTCTCCTCACATTTGATGCCTAGGATAGTTTTTGTAGATATGTATGATTTGAGTAATTGAACATTTCATTTTTTCTTTGAATGATTTGTGTTTTTGCTTACAATCATGTGGTTATACTTGTGTTCAAGGCTAAAACGTAATGGTTCTGTTTCATATTAAAATAGATTTAATGCTCTCTGTTTTCTGTACAACAATTTGTGTCTTCTTATGTCCTCTTTCTAATGATCGTCTTACTCTCTTGTTGGTGTCTTCCTACAGCCTTTGTTGTCTTCTTTAATCCGTGAAGAAGTACACCGTAGTTCTTCTTCGTGTGGTGGTTTTACACTCAGCTTCTCAGCCACTAACTTCCGCCAGTTAGAGGTAAACGTTTTCTGTTCCTAGTGTGCTTATGAATTGTTAGAATTCCGTTGCTTTAAGAATAATTTGGAATAGTGTGTGCAATTGGTAGATTGTGTTATATGAAATTTGAATAGGGATTAGCAATTAGGGACGCTTTGTTTTTTATCATATTTATTGTTTGATCCTTGTAAGATTTGTTTCCTCTATTTTCTGCTTTTCTGTTTTCTGCTTGTTGTTTCCATTTGGTGTTTTATCACTCAGTTATGTTATTGTTTGACGTGTGATTGTTAATGTTTGCTTTTAAAGCAATTCTCTTCTTACTGTTACTGATGGACATGATATATAATTGTTTTGTTCTGTTAGATTTTTTATCTAGTCTCCCGCTTTTTTTTTTATATATATCTCTTGTCCTCTGCTTTGACTTGTTTAACTCGTGTCTGCTGCTTTTGCTTGTTTAACTCTTGAGATAATGCATGCTAGTGTTAGAACCTTGTCACTTTCATATATGAAACTTGTTGATGATAAAGTCAAACTGTACTACACTTTCTTTTCTCTTCTCCTTTTCCTAACAATTTATTCTCTGGTGGTTTCGTTAGGTGCAGATATGGACTCTGAGTTGCCCAAAAGACTATATGCAGAAGGAACCTTGGGAAGATTCAAAGTGACCTTTCCAACAACAGTGACTACAAAACATGTTTGTAAAGAACAAAAGTGTTAAAACATGTTTGTATGAATACGATGACTTTACAGATTATTGCTTTTCACTTATGTCTTTGTTGTAATACACGATCATTGGAGCATGCATTTATCTAATGATCACTGGACTCGACAAACAAACAAAAGCAAAACATGTTTCTGACTAGGAACAGCAAAGAACAAAAGAGTCTTTCTCCAAAAAAAATTTTAAAAAAAAAACTGAAACAAAGAGAACAAAAACAAAGAGAACGGAAACAAAGAAAACAGAAACAAAGAAACGAATGGAACATGGTGTTATACTAGATTGGCATGTCACATGTTGCTCTATTGTGGCCTGAATTATCACATCGACTACACTTGTGTGTCTTCCTTTGCTGCGATCTAATCTTGTCCTCAACCGATTCAAACCGTCTCTTTCTTCTCCTACCAGCAGCTCTGCGTGATTCTGGACAAGAAACAATCTCTTCATCAACAACTTGGGGGACACTCCATGCATCCTCAGGAACACCTATTGGATTTACTGCTTCTTCATACCCAACTCTCCATAACTCAGTTTTCCACAGCTCATCTGTGAATTCATGTGGTTGCTTTCCAATTGCAAAAATTGCTCTGGGATCGCATGCCTACATGGAATTTTCTGCAGATCAAACTTGGCGCATGTACATGTTCGCTTCGCCAAATCAACCACACATTCGTAGATGTCACCTCCCACCACAAATCGAGTTGCATCTACTTGCTGAACCGTGAATGCTTTACCCTTTTCCGTCCTTCTTGTAATCTTCTTCTCAACAGCAACGTTAGAGGGTGGGTATGCTTGGAGCTCAATGTTCTACGCTTAAAGAACCACCTTGTCAACATTTCTCTAATGCTGTCTAGTAGAGGGATTACCGGGAACTCTCTAGGTGATCTCAATGCTGAATTCAACGACTCAGCGGGGTTAGTTGTCCTAACATCATACCTGTATCCAACAAATAGACAGCGAGCCCACTTTCTCACATCAGCTTTCACAAGATACTTCCCCACATCCGGTCTGTTCTTAACGATATCAGTCATCATCGTCTGAAAATCAGCAATTCTGTATGCTTTAGAAGCCTTTGCAACCAAAGCAGCCACACCTTTTCCATGTAGATAAGAGATGACATTGTTCAGCAAGTGGTGAATACAAATTCCATGAGTAGCTCGTTGGTAAACTATAGGAAGTAGTCTGCCAATGGACAAATTCCTGTCTGAGATGAAGGCCAGATCGTAATCATCCTCAATAACAACATGTAGCTGCCTCAAAAACCATTCCCATGATAGATCATTCTCTGAATCAACCACACCAAATGCTAGTGGATACAAATTCGAGTTACCATCTAAAGCTGTAGCAACTAGTAGTGTTCCTTTGTATTTATTCTTCAAGAATGTACCATCAATAACGATTACCCGTCGCATGGCTTTGTAGAACCCTCTTATAGACTGACCAAAAGAGATGAACATGTATCTGAAACTACCATCAGGATCCGTCTTGAAAGCAGTATGGGTACCCGGATTAGCTTCTTTTAGCATGTGCAAGTACCTTGGTATTTTTGCATAACTCTCCTCAGGTATTCCTCTCACATAATTGACAGCAAACTCACGTGCCTCCCATGCTAGATCGTAAGAGATCTTGCATCTGTGCTCAATACGCATCAGCTGAATGATATCATTGGGTTTAGGTCCTTCTTTGACACCTTCATACTTCTGCATAATGAGATTGCCAATTGTCTTCGCTGAAGCTGTCCTCCCGATTTTGGCTTTACCTGAAGGAGCACAAGTGTGTTCACCCACATACTTGGTGATGACAAACATGGTCGTACCTTTTAGACTCACTGCTCGAACGCGCCAGTTGCATTCTTTGACCACACACCGAGCTGTCCAAAAACTAGTGTCCGATTTGAGCACGATGTAGTCGAAATTGTGCTTCATAGCAAGGATTTCGAAAGTGGATTTCAACAGACTTTTGCTTCTGAATTCTTGCTTTATCTTCACAGCTTCCATCAAAGCGCCACGAAATTGATAATCATACTCGATTTCCTTTTGCGACAATACTTCCTCTTCATCATTGATCTCTTTGAGTATCATTTTCCCTTTTTTGATCTCATCTTTGACATGGGATAATCCATCGGTTGGAGGTACACCTCCATGATCACCATTACCATCAATGTGGACTCCACTATTTTCTTTGGGATCCTTAAGTGTCAAACACAACTGCTTTGACTCCTGCTTCCTTATGTATCCAACGAAATTTTGCACTTGCCGATCGTTGGAAATCACAACTCGGGGAGATATAGCATCGTTGATCAAACCGCGTGGCAAATAGCTAAACTCGACGTCGATTCCGCTCTCGAGAGAAATCCTCTAAAACCATGCTTTTAGGTCGTCAAACTTAGTAGTTAGATTCCACACCAACTACTCTTCCTCCTTTCCTTTCATCAGCAACAAATATCCACCCATTGATTTGACACCTTTTCCATGAACCACATACTACATAGATTTGAACCATATTGGATAGAGAGAAAGAGGACTACAGAGGAGGAAGGGGATGAAGAAGACGAGGAAGAACATGATCATGGAGGTTTATTTTCGGATAGTTGGATGAAAATAAGGAAACAAAGATTTGAAAAATATTTTTTTGCAATATTCTCTCGATTTTTGCAGATGATGAACTCTACACAATGTAGAACTAACCTATTTAGTAGAACATCCTGTGAACAACACGATTACTTCGGATCCCTAGTTCTACGCCTTGCAGAAAAACATGAAATATGTAGTACACGAAAACTATGACTGGTAGATAGCAGTGTTTACCGTAGAATTTGGAATCTACGAGTAGTAGCAGGATGGTGTATTCCGTAGAATATTTTTGGAGCGAATTCTACAAAATAGTAGAGTGTATTGTATATGGTAGATATCAAAGTCTACATCCGGCAGAAGAATGAAGAAATGGTAGATATCATATTCTAGGGCGGTTAGACGTTTGAATATCTTGTAGAAAACATATTTTACTTCGATATTTTAGATTGGTAGAACAAAAATTCAAATAATTTTCTAACCATCCAAAAAAATTTTAAAAGTGTTCAAATATTTTACATATTCTTGAGATCATTTTTAAGAATTTTAGAAATTAATTCACTTCAAATAATATTTGGTATAAGATTTTAACAATATTGAAGGGCAATTAAGGCAAAAAAATAAACAAAGTAAAAAAAGGGTAAAAGGACAAGGAAGACCTTTTTTGGGGTATATTGCCAATTCTCCATAAAAAAGGGTTGAATAAAACTTGCGTTAAAAAAAAAGATGACATGACTTTGTTTGTTGTGCAGATTAAAATTAAGGCAAAAGGGTTTCAAACTTCTTTTCCAAAAATAATTTGATATTTATTGTTTGTGTTCTTTTTTTGGTGGTTTGTGTGGGAAACAAATGTTTCCCACTCTTTATTCATGAAACAAATTTAAGAAATGCAAACATTCCTTGGATACGCAGATCCAAGTACATCATCTTGTAAAATAGAAATAACATCTCTTGGGGCTTCTACGAAGCTATGCAAACCTAGAGCAAGAGTAAAAGCATAGTTTGCTAATCCGTCAGCCAGATGATTAGCCTCCCTATACACGTGAGATATGCGGACTTCCCAGTCCCTTTTGATGAAGCCATGGCACAGATGCACCAGGAAGGACAGCGGATGTGAACTACCAATCCCTGTCGTAAGAAAACCCACCACCAGCTCAGAATCAATTTCCACTTCGAGCTTCACAATCTTTCTGTCCCAAGCAAAGCACAATCCATAATAAACGCCCCACAACTCCGCTACCGGCGCTGTGCATCTCCCGATATGTAGCGCAAAGCCACCACACCATTCTCCATAGTTATTCCGAAGCACCCCATCTGCAGCAGCAGACCCTGGGTTTCCGCGGGAAGCTCCATCCGTATTTAGTTTAACCCACCCTGTTTGCGGCTGTATCCACCTGATCATTCGTTCCTCCCGTAACGGTTTCGGGTTCTGTGTCAGACACGCTTCAGAGACTGTAAGCACTTCTTTCGCGAGGTCCTTGAGAAAGCGCACCCGATCCCGGCACTTCCCATTCTCTCCAAAAAGGTTCCCGCATCTCCACTTCCAACCCCACCAAATAGACATCCCAAACAGAGTAGACCACGGCACTCCAAACGTTACACCGTCCTCTCCCAGATTCTCATATAACCATGGCAGGAGCGGCTTCATGAAAAACTCATGTTGCTTCCTGGCTGGGACAAGTCTGGTCCAGATACCTTGCATGGCAGGGCAGTCTCTAATGATATGTATGAGCGTTTCCACTCCACCTTTACACACGGGACAAATATCCGAGTCACAGAGATGTCTCCTCTTCCTTTCTGCATTCGTCATGACGCATTGCTTCCCTACTAGCCAAAGAAAAAACCTCACTCGTTCAGGTGCCATAACACTCCATATACGGCTGAAGAATGACTCCATAGACTGTCGCGGGCACTCATTCCTTGTCAGAAGGATGTAAGCTGATCGCACCAAGAATTCTCCACTCGGGCTAAGTAACCAAGATATTCGGTCTGTTGCGCCTGTAACTGTATCCACCACTAAAGACAGAAATTCAAGTCTCGTATTGTCTGACACGAAGGGGAGGATCTTGTCCCAGATCCACCCTGTACCCTCTTGCCATAAGTCCCTGACCGTTAGGGTTTCATAATTTTCCGGCAGTTCTGCTCTTGTGGTATCGACCAACGGTTGATCCGACACCCATCTATCTGTCCAGAACTTAATGGACTTCCCATCTCCTACAACCCAGCCTTGACCTTGGAAAATCACTTCCCTGATACCCACCATTATACTCTTCCATGTCGATGACCAATGGTTCTTCTTTACTATCCAATTGCCGGTTAAAGCTTCACCTAACTTGTACTTGCTCCGTAGTACACGTGCCCAAAGGCTAGTGTGGTCTTGTAACAGCCTCCATCCGACTTTGGCTATCATAGCTATGTTCATACTTCCTGCGGGACGCAAGCCCAAACCTCCCTCCCACTTGGGGAGACACACTCGTTCCCAGGCCACTAGGTGCTGTTTTTTGGTCCCTCCATTGCTTCCCCACAAGAAGGATCTCGAGAGCTGGTCCAGTTTAGCCATTGTAGCCTTTGGCAAGAGGATTGTGCCCATCGAATGTACAGGGATCGATGCAAGTACTGATTTCGCAAGCGTGAGCCGTCCTGCTGTGCTCAATACTCTGACTTTCCACCCTGCCATACGTGACAAGAAAAACAAAACAAAATACCAAGTGGCTTTAGATCTACATAACTAATAAGGCTTGGGACATTCTCCAGCTGGGACACGTGGCACCTTTTTTTTTTTCGCCAAACACCAAAACGACGTCGTTTTGGGTTTCTGATTTTTTTTTCCTTTCACACCAAAACGACGTCGTTTTGTCCTTTAAAAAAAAGCATTTTTATTTTCTCTCCCTCTTACGCCAAAACGACGTCGTTTTGAACCCTAATAAATTTTTTTTTCCACGCAACTTTTTTTCCCGACTGCTCCGCTGCGATCGGCCGCCAGATCCACACCGACCTCCGGCGAGACTGTTCACATCCCTGCCTCTGCCGTTTCAGCTTTCAATGCTCGCTGCCTCTATATAAAGCTCCGCCATCTGATCTCACTTTTTTTCCCAGAACGTTTTCCCCAATTCCACACGGCTCACTGTCAATTCGTGACTACGATTGATACCCGGAATCATAGCTCCGACATTCTCTCCAGAATTGGATTCGATGGAGTAAGCGTCACCACCACCGTATCGGTATGTAAAAGCTTGTGTATTGATCAAATGCAAACTCCAGGGAACTAATTATTCAGTTGAATATGTTCTCTATGTATCGTTTCAATCTAAAAATTGACGAAACTAATCATTCAGCTCAAATTTGACTGTAATCTACCTGCTTGGTGGAGAAAATATTATATCTTTTCAGTATGGGGATGATTGCAAGTAGTTTGATTCGTTTTTGCTATCATTTGGTGTGAAAACTTAAAACTACTATGAATGCATAAGAAGAGAAAAGGAACAAAATATGATGCTAATGGATGCTAAAACTATGCAAAAGATGCATAAAAGATGTACTAAAACTATGCAATATGCAAGTACATCAACAAACATGAGTGAAACGATCTCAATTCAAAGGAGGAACATCAAATGGACCTAATTTGGGAACCGGAAGAGGTAAGGAGTCCGATATGTACCTCTGTGACTCCAGATTGAGGAAACTCACTTGTAGTGTATAAGGTGAACTAATGGACCCATACTTACCCAAACATGGATTAATAGCTTCTACACATGACTATGAGGACAAACATGAGTGAAACGGTCTCAATCCAAGGGAGGAACATCAAATGGACCTAATTTGGGAACCGGAAGAGGTAAGGAGTCCAAATGTACCTCTGTGACTCCAGATTGAGGTAACTCACTTGTAGTGTATAAGATGAACTAGATGGTTCCATACTTACCCAAACATGGATTAATAGCTTCTACACATGACTATGAGGACAAACATGACTGAAACGGTCTCAAAACAAGGGAGGAACATCAAATGGACCAAATTTGGGAATCGGAAGAGGTAAGGAGTCCGAAATGTACTTCTGTGACTCCACATAGTGGAAACTCACTTGTAGTGTATAAGATGAACTAGATGGTTCCATACTTACCCAAACATGGATTAATAGCTTCTACACATACATATGACTATGAGGACAAACATAACTGAAACGGTCTTAATCCAAAGAAGGAACATCAAATGGACCTAATTCTGGTAGATCATTCATTTGCTAACTGGAGATTGCACAGGAAAATCTAGTCCAATAAGGGAGAATTGGTATGGGTTTGCCACAAAGTGCTTCAGATAAGCAAGCCCATGAAACTTTTGTCGTCCTCTTAAGATTGTAGTCTTTCTTAAATTATGCTTCTAAATTACGCCAATAGAAAAAAAAAAAAAAAAAAGCAAAACCATTTCACTAACAGTTTAACTCTTTTTAAATAAAAATTTAAACAAGATCTGAACAAGTAGAAAAGACATAATAATAAATCGTGGAAACTTGAATTATATGAAAAACTGAAAAAATTTTGAAGCAAAAACCCGCGCATTGCGCAGGTGCTCTCCTAGTTGACTACTAAAGGATCATAGGCAAGCTTGAGGTTAGAGGATTGAGTTTAGCCAGAACCTCCTAGTTATTTAAGAAAAAAAAACAAAAAAAAAAACAAAAATTGGACAACTTTCAAAAATATCATATCGTCTGCTTGATTTGTACGAAAAAATTACCATCAAAATAATAATATTATAATTGAATAAATTTAACCTTTATTGCTAAAATATATGTTTTACTTTTGGAAAGGTGTTCAGTAAATTATAATTTTGATAACTAGAAAATGATAATTATAATTCGCAAAAGTAAAATGATAAAAATTGGTGTTAATTGTGTATCTACGCACAAAATTTGAGGATATTGTTCCAAAATACGAATACCAAAGAAGTGGCCGTGGCTATGTATTTGTTCATGATCAACACGCGGAAGCGAGTCACGTGCAAGCCACATGATTTGCGAGAGTGAAGGTAGACACATTATAATTATCATTTTGGGAATCGGAAGAGGTAAGGAGTCCGAAATGTACTTCTGTGACTCCACATAGTGGAAACTCACTTGTAGTGTATAAGATGAACTAGATGGTTCCATACTTACCCAAACATGGATTAATAGCTTCTACACATACATATGACTATGAGGACAAACATAACTGAAACGGTCTTAATCCAAAGAAGGAACATCAAATGGACCTAATTCTGGTAGATCATTCATTTGCTAACTGGAGATTGCACAGGAAAATCTAGTCCAATAAGGGAGAATTGGTATGGGTTTGCCACAAAGTGCTTCAGATAAGCAAGCCCATGAAACTTTTGTCGTCCTCTTAAGATTGTAGTCTTTCTTAAATTATGCTTCTAAATTACGCCAATAGAAAAAAAAAAAAAAAAAGCAAAACCATTTCACTAACAGTTTAACTCTTTTTAAATAAAAATTTAAACAAGATCTGAACAAGTAGAAAAGACATAATAATAAATCGTGGAAACTTGAATTATATGAAAAACTGAAAAAATTTTGAAGCAAAAACCCGCGCATTGCGCAGGTGCTCTCCTAGTTGACTACTAAAGGATCATAGGCAAGCTTGAGGTTAGAGGATTGAGTTTAGCCAGAACCTCCTAGTTATTTAAGAAAAAAAAACAAAAAAAAAAACAAAAATTGGACAACTTTCAAAAATATCATATCGTCTGCTTGATTTGTACGAAAAAATTACCATCAAAATAATAATATTATAATTGAATAAATTTAACCTTTATTGCTAAAATATATGTTTTACTTTTGGAAAGGTGTTCAGTAAATTATAATTTTGATAACTAGAAAATGATAATTATAATTCGCAAAAGTAAAATGATAAAAATTGGTGTTAATTGTGTATCTACGCACAAAATTTGAGGATATTGTTCCAAAATACGAATACCAAAGAAGTGGCCGTGGCTATGTATTTGTTCATGATCAACACGCGGAAGCGAGTCACGTGCAAGCCACATGATTTGCGAGAGTGAAGGTAGACACATTATAATTATCATTTTGGGAATCGGAAGAGGTAAGGAGTCCGAAATGTACTTCTGTGACTCCACATAGTGGAAACTCACTTGTAGTGTATAAGATGAACTAGATGGTTCCATACTTACCCAAACATGGATTAATAGCTTCTACACATACATATGACTATGAGGACAAACATAACTGAAACGGTCTTAATCCAAAGAAGGAACATCAAATGGACCTAATTCTGGTAGATCATTCATTTGCTAACTGGAGATTGCACAGGAAAATCTAGTCCAATAAGGGAGAATTGGTATGGGTTTGCCACAAAGTGCTTCAGATAAGCAAGCCCATGAAACTTTTGTCGTCCTCTTAAGATTGTAGTCTTTCTTAAATTATGCTTCTAAATTACGCCAATAGAAAAAAAAAAAAAAAAGCAAAACCATTTCACTAACAGTTTAACTCTTTTTAAATAAAAATTTAAACAAGATCTGAACAAGTAGAAAAGACATAATAATAAATCGTGGAAACTTGAATTATATGAAAAACTGAAAAAATTTTGAAGCAAAAACCCGCGCATTGCGCAGGTGCTCTCCTAGTTGACTACTAAAGGATCATAGGCAAGCTTGAGGTTAGAGGATTGAGTTTAGCCAGAACCTCCTAGTTATTTAAGAAAAAAAAACAAAAAAAAAAACAAAAATTGGACAACTTTCAAAAATATCATATCGTCTGCTTGATTTGTACGAAAAAATTACCATCAAAATAATAATATTATAATTGAATAAATTTAACCTTTATTGCTAAAATATATGTTTTACTTTTGGAAAGGTGTTCAGTAAATTATAATTTTGATAACTAGAAAATGATAATTATAATTCGCAAAAGTAAAATGATAAAAATTGGTGTTAATTGTGTATCTACGCACAAAATTTGAGGATATTGTTCCAAAATACGAATACCAAAGAAGTGGCCGTGGCTATGTATTTGTTCATGATCAACACGCGGAAGCGAGTCACGTGCAAGCCACATGATTTGCGAGAGTGAAGGTAGACACATTATAATTATCATTTTGGGAATCGGAAGAGGTAAGGAGTCCGAAATGTACTTCCGTGACTCCACATAGTGGAAACTCACTTGTAGTGTATAAGATGAACTAGATGGTTCCATACTTACCCAAACATGGATTAATAGCTTCTACACATACATATGACTATGAGGACAAACATAACTGAAACGGTCTTAATCCAAAGAAGGAACATCAAATGGACCTAATTCTGGTAGATCATTCATTTGCTAACTGGAGATTGCACAGGAAAATCTAGTCCAATAAGGGAGAATTGGTATGGGTTTGCCACAAAGTGCTTCAGATAAGCAAGCCCATGAAACTTTTGTCGTCCTCTTAAGATTGTAGTCTTTCTTAAATTATGCTTCTAAATTACGCCAATAGAAAAAAAAAAAAAAAAGCAAAACCATTTCACTAACAGTTTAACTCTTTTTAAATAAAAATTTAAACAAGATCTGAACAAGTAGAAAAGACATAATAATAAATCGTGGAAACTTGAATTATATGAAAAACTGAAAAAATTTTGAAGCAAAAACCCGCGCATTGCGCAGGTGCTCTCCTAGTTGACTACTAAAGGATCATAGGCAAGCTTGAGGTTAGAGGATTGAGTTTAGCCAGAACCTCCTAGTTATTTAAGAAAAAAAAACAAAAAAAAAAACAAAAATTGGACAACTTTCAAAAATATCATATCGTCTGCTTGATTTGTACGAAAAAATTACCATCAAAATAATAATATTATAATTGAATAAATTTAACCTTTATTGCTAAAATATATGTTTTACTTTTGGAAAGGTGTTCAGTAAATTATAATTTTGATAACTAGAAAATGATAATTATAATTCGCAAAAGTAAAATGATAAAAATTGGTGTTAATTGTGTATCTACGCACAAAATTTGAGGATATTGTTCCAAAATACGAATACCAAAGAAGTGGCCGTGGCTATGTATTTGTTCATGATCAACACGCGGAAGCGAGTCACGTGCAAGCCACATGATTTGCGAGAGTGAAGGTAGACACATTTTGTTAACAAACGTAGAGTTTTTTTTTTTCTTCATGGATTAGTCAGAGAAGTGTCAAAGACGAACTTGCAACAGACTCTTTCTGAAACAAATCAAATATAACCTTCAATCGATTCCTGAATTTCTCCATTATACTTTTGCTTATCCTCTGCTCAAACTTTATCGGTTTAAGCCACCTTATCTTCAAATAAACCTCACACTTACTTGTTTTACAATCAACTCCTCCTTTCTTCACCTCATACCTCAGATGAACCTAATACACGTTCATAATCATCACAATCACAATCACAATCATTCACTAATTGGCTATGTAAAAGCAGAGGAAGAAGGCTTACGCGAAAATGGTCACCGAAAGGTACATCATGAAGAGCGACAATCTCATTCAAGATCCATCCTTCATCATTCGGAGCTGGAGATTTCTGCTGTGAGCAAGTGACTCCGCCTCCAAAGACAGAGACGTAGTGATTGTATTTGTAAGAAAGGCGTCTTTCGTAGATCCCAGGTTTCTTCGATTCCCATGTCGTGCTCGCGTAGTTGAGACATCCTGATTTCTCCATGATCTTACGCTCCATTTCTCCTCCGCCAAAGATCTTCATTACCAATTCCACCTGTAACAGAAGGAGATTTAAATCAATTTTCTGAGAATACCAATCTTCAGGAGGAGTGGAAGATATATACATCTCCAGGTAGATCACACGAGTGAACTTTCGACATCTTTAACGCATCCGCATCTGGAACAACTGAGGTATCTTCAGGTAAGAGGAAGGGATCTGATACGTCTTGTTCTTCTTCTGCTATTTGTGCTCTATGATCTATACTTAACGTCCTCGTTTTCCATAAAGCCATGATTGTCCTGCCATTTTCTTGAATCCATCAGCTTACGTACAAACACTGAATAATATCTATGATTGTGTAAAGTTAAATTCCTTCGAGTACCTGCTTGTTGTATCAAATGACACAAATGACTGGAAATAGTACCAGAGTCTGCCTTCCTCGTCCTGAGATCTAGCACCATGCTTTCCATCGAGGCCTCGGTTCTTTTTCAGAATGATTAGCAGCAAAGGGCTACCTAAGGAAGCAAGACTTGGTGGAAGCACTTGGATGTCATCAATATCTTCCCAGAGGAAGTAAAACTTTGTCTTGTGTCCAAACAAATTGGAGTAGAAGGCCACGATTCTAGCAGATAGAAACAGCTTTCCCTGTCAAAATTCAGTAGTAAGCATGGGTGAAATCCACAACTAGTACAAGAATTTAGCCAGAGGAAAAGAAGAAAGACGCAAAACCTGCACAGGCAGTTTTCTCTTCAAGTAACATGTATATTCTTTGAGAAGAAACTCTTCATGCGGCAAACCAAAGAGTTTCTGGAAAGCAGAGTTCTTTTGTGGTGACCGAATGTTCAACTGTAACCACATAGAACAAGAGACCAGTTTTTTCAGGCTTATCCGAGCAACCATGATGTAAAATACTTCATTGTAGTAGATGTATATGTTTACCTTCTTGCCAACTTCCTTTTCTACCTTGCTCAAGTAATCCTTCATTGTTTCAACCCCGTTCTTGTTTTCGAGAAAGATTCTTAATTGTAACTTTGATTGAGACGCTTGAGCATGATGACCAACTAGAGGAACACACAAGTCTGCAAGTTCATCAGCTGTATGTTTCAAGAAATTGATCTCTGCGTGCCCAAGAGAGGCACCCTGGTCAAACGGACCATCAAAATCAAAAACCTCCACATCTAATACCGACGGTGGTTCTTCCATTGCATCAAACTCGATTACCTCTGCAAGAACCACACCATGTATTATTTAGTAGAAACGAAAGAGAGAAAAAAAAACAATGAGACACGTGATTTTCACTGAGACTAAGGAAATGAAGTTTGAATACCATTCCATTGAGGATCCTGAGCTTGGAGTTTGACAGAGCTTGTTCTTGTTTTCCCATTGCAAGTGAAAACAACATAAGGATCAAAAAGCTCTGTTGCTTCCACCGAAGCCAAATTTGTGCCCTTAATTAGAGCTATTGTCAGAATCCATCCCTTACCATTAGCTTTGACTCCATTATCTTTCCCTGAAATCAGACAAAGGACGGTAGACACGTCAATTGGACTGCTCAAGTAATACAAGTTTGGATGTTGTTTATAAGGAGAAAAAAATCATTTTACCTCGATGCAATCTAGCTTGTATAAAGTGGACAGTCATCATATAAACACGCTCCAGAAGAAGAACTAGTATTCCACTACTGAACAACTCTCCAAAACTATCAGGTAAATCAAGCCCATAGAATTCAACACCTTGGATTTTGCCAGGCTCACAGTGCAGTATATGTACCACAACATACACAGACAAAAGAATAGCACAGATAACAGAGGAACTCCAGAAGTATAGAAAAGCTGATTTCAAATCAGTCTTTTTTTCTGACTGCACTGTGGCTATAACCTGATCCTTGTCCAATGAAACAGCCGGATCAATAGTTTTGTAACTCTTAGCCAAGAGATCAGCAAACTGCTCAAAGCTGTCTTTCATCCCTTGCCTAGCACCTCCTTCAATCATTCCTTTCATTATAGTACTTTGACTGAATCGAATCCCCCACGATATAATCAGTCGAGAAGATTCACCACCAGCATTTGGCTCTGTCTCAGGTAGTATCTTGTAAAGCAACTCTATTTTAAAGGTGTTTCCATAGGGAACATCTGGTGTGCTTACATTAACGAAAACAGCAAACTGCTTCCCACTCGCTTTCCTGTAGATTTGGTTCTCTGTAGCTTTCCCTGCTTTGACCATCTTTGTTGCAGGTCTCGTGTATGTGACAACCCGTGTTAGACGAGGAGTCCCATCTTCCTGTGTCATTGTCCAAGGGCCTTCCTGTACATCTGTTAGATTTTGAAGCTCAGCCAACTCTTTCCTAAACTGTGAATTTGGCGAGAAAAGAAATTTGTTAATATCAGAAGGCGAGGCTAAATATTTCTGATCAAGGAGAATTCCCCCTAGAAGATTCTCAGGCATTTCTTCTATTTCTCCGTCACTAGACTGCATCATATCAAGGCCTTCCTCAAAGCCAGAACAAGTAGCAGAGACAGAACATTTGTCCGTGGCATCCTCGTAGTGCGAGGTTACACTTTCTCCTGCTGGCTCGTCGTTGAGCCTCTTAGAGATTTCCTCCTTCTTATGAAAAAGCTTGTCGATCTGGTTGACAAAATTCTTCATTATATGCTTCCCATCATGGTGTTTACGCCGTTTCCCATCTTTAGCCGATCCTTCGAGTTCTTTAACCCCATCCACGTTGATATCCTGCTTATCACTGGGGACTTTTTCACCAGAAGTACTTTCCGACTTTCCTTGCAAAGCCAAACTAAGAAGGATTTTCCCTGCAAGAAAAAGGTAAAATGTTTATATCCTGAGATAAACCGAGAAATAAATACACACACACAGATACAGAGCCCAATGCCAAAATAAAACTCAAAGATATTGATGATTCTTGTGTCTCAATCTGTGTTGAGTATTAGCAGAGAATGTGTATTCTTAAGTAGTTGACATTTCAGAAAGATTCATCCTCATAGAGACTTCTAACACATTCTCATGTATGATCTCAAGCTATTATCATTAGTGGTAACCCATTTCCCACTAATTACAGAC
Source organism: Microthlaspi erraticum (assembly GCA_902728155.2). Taxonomy (NCBI): domain Eukaryota; kingdom Viridiplantae; phylum Streptophyta; class Magnoliopsida; order Brassicales; family Brassicaceae; genus Microthlaspi; species Microthlaspi erraticum. Next base: position 23,668 of record CACVBM020001275.1, read on the forward strand.
TTAATTTCTCATTGAATGAATCAATGTCGTTTACTTACACACCATTTCCCATTTCACCTTCACATTCTCGTGAATTCACAGTTGCATTCAGAGAAATCTCAAATCCAGATAATCATCTAACACATTCTCGTGTATCAATCCAAGTTAATATCACTAATTGTAAGCCATTTCCCACTAATTAGATACTCAGATTCTCACACTCAACGCTTACTTTCATGGTTGCGCAAGTGGTTGTAGAATCAATCCGATTCCAGAATCTACGAATAAGAACAACATCAATACCATAGGGAATGAAATACTAACCACATTCGATGTTAACAAACTTGCCATCACTGGGCTTTTCAATAACGAACCACTTCGGCAACATAGTCTGATTCTCTTCACCGGCGACGTCACAAAGCGGTATCCGAACTTTCCCAATCAGCCCCGTGGAGACATCTGACTGACCTGAGTGATGATTATCCTGTTCGTGATGAAGAATCGAGACGACAACATCGTCGCCTTCCTCGAAATCGCCACCAACTCTGAAAACGAATTCCTCATTCCAGATCGGATTCGAAGTATCTCTCGAGACTCTCGTTTTCGACTTGTGTTTCCCAACGTGAAGCTTCACGAACGTCTCTTCAACCGGTAAATCCTTCGCTTGCAGGACGTAGACGTAAAGCCTCATCGTCGTCGTCGATCAGAAGCGAAAGCTTGTGAGAGGTTTGAATGAAGAAAAACGGAAGAAGAGAAAAGGGCAGTTAAAACCCATAAAGGGAGAGAAAACGTGGGAAAGGAAGAGAGTGACACGGAATGTGATGATTGGGATTTTGGGATTGTGGGTCGGTTTCAGAAATTGCTCACATTCGGCGATTTTTGTTGGTCAGTCAGTCAGTGATTTAGGCATTTCATGTTTTTGGTTTCTGAACGTTTAGCAAAACCATTTCAACTTAAAGATTTTTTTGATTAAATATGCATTTCAGTTATCAATTAAATAAATAAACCATCTATATCATAGACATTCAACCTAAGCTTGGATATTTGAGATATAGTTTTTTTTTTCGGATTTCATATATTTTGGTACTATCTAGATTTGATTTAATATCTGAAATTTAGACAAAATAAAAGAGAATATGATTCAAATTTAAATGGGATATGACTTATAAGAAGTAAGTCATTCAGTGTTTAGACTTTAGACACATACGCTTTGATTAATCAGTAAAAATGACTTATAATAATTACTTATCACATATGTATAAATTTGTTGGTTAATCAGTAATTTAGGCTTTTATGTTTGATTTTTTTTCTAATTCGTGTTTTTCTGTTGTTAAATGTTTAGCAAAACTGTTTCAGCTTTAATATATTTTGTGGAACACGATTCTTAAACAGTTTTCTCTGAGTTTTCAGAAGTGTAAGAGAGAGCATCTTTGGGTAATTGGAATAAAAGAGGTATGAGAATTTGAGCCATCAGTCACGCTTTTTGCCTTGTTATAAGAACTTTTGATTGGAATAAGACAACATTTCGGTCTAAACATTAAACATTTTTTTTTTTACTTAAAGAAGATTGTGGTTTTCAGCTTTTCATATTGAAGTGATCAGTGAATTGTCGTGATTTCTTTCTTTAACGGAAGTATTTAATTTCTTTCTGTTAGTATTTAATATTTTATTAAGAGTGATTTGGTTAAGTTTTTTTTTTAATTGTGTTCATTAAAATGAGTAATCAACTAATCATAAATGATTTTTGGCTGAATTATGTAGATAATCTGATCTTACTCTCTTTGTTTCAATTATGCTTTTGAGGAAATGTATATAGTAAACTTAAAACATATAATGACATATTTGTAAATATTTTTTTCTCAAAACGACAAGTAATATGAAAGAGAGGATGAATATTTGTTTAATAAATAAAAAATGACAAGATGGAAAAAATAATCAGTACATTAGCCTAATTTTCGCATGTTTTCTTGTAGTTTAAAGGATCTTACAAATCGTATAAGGATTGAATATAAATTTTCTACTAGTTTTCAGTGTTAAATTCATTTTGAATTTCATGGCGGCTATTGATTATGTTTGACGTAAGTCACATAACTGCGCCAAAACTTCCACATAGACTAACAGTATGACGCTATCTGTCACAGTCCTTTGTCTTACACGTATTTTGGGCCACAGAGTTTTACATTTGTTTAAAAGGTTGGCAGTATTGTTAGACAATTTGCTTAAACTGTAAGATTGCCTACATAGGAAACAAAATGGTCCTATAGCTTATCCGAGTTCCGAAACAAAGTAAGAAAAAGGTTTGTGTTGTTATTGATGAGCTAAGATAGCGTTTTTATATTCAAGAATTTAACACATAACTTGTGATTTTAATTTAAAATTTGGTTTTATGTGAAATTTGTTTTAAAAAATTCCCCTAAATCACAAGGTTTTAGTCATTCACACCCAAATACATTTCAAGGGGAAAAAAAAAGGCAACAGTGAAATATTTTTTTTGCATAATTTGCAAGTTCTCCCTTCAGGAAAAGGATAAACTGCAAACATAATTAAAATATGTGACCAAACATTGTAATATTAGAAACTAACGATAAAAACATACAAAAGCTTTTTAGACTAGAGGTTGAAATTAAGAGAATGGAACTTGAGATTCATCTTCATGTTGCTTCTTCCTGATTCCTCTACTCCAAAACACTGAGACTTATGGCGACACATCGATGCCACAGCTTCTTTCATTGACTCCGGTCCACATACCAACACTCCTATAGTCGACCATCCTCTTAAGTTCTTCTCAAACTCCGACAATATCTCTGCGTTAAAAAATGAAAAAAAATTATAGAACCTTAAGAGAGTTATAGTCTCAAAAATATTAAATTTTAATCAATCACTACCTTCAAATTTCGGCCTTTCTCCGAAATGTATCTGATGTTCCTCAACTGGTATCACCTCGGTAAAATTTCTTTCCATTGGATTTACTTCTTCTTTTGGTGCCTCTCTGTGTTGTTTTTGTCGTCTCCATTGTAAAATAGTTGCAGCTAAACCACCAATTGTTATAGCTACAGCGTAAGAAACAATGATAACCAAATCCGGAACCCAAGAAGGAACTTTTTCTTTAGCTGTCTTGATTGCTCCTGGAGCAGCTAACTTCATAGACTGTGAATGCTTCTTGTGTTCAGAAGGTATAAAGATATGGCTTAGCCCGATAAGCAAGCTTAGAAACGCAACCAGGGTTACAAGGACTAATGTGGCAAGCCGTCTGAAACTTTCAGGTCCAAGAATTGAGAATCTTGAATAGTCCTCGTCGGTTCCAAGGTGAACAGACTGAACTTGTGACTGAGCCAAGAACTCTTGCAATGTTGTTGGTCCATTGGAATGCTTCTTCTCTTGAGTGACAAAAACTTTTACCTTGAGGCTTAAGTTGTGGATTGGGTTAAAGAGTACAGAATATATTGGAATCAACATGTTCATCTCTTGGAACGTCCTAACCGCAAACACTAGCTGCACTCTCTTGAGAGATTTGGGTCGGTTTTTGCACGCCGCAAGCTCCTGTAAAATGCTTAGAAACGGCGTGATCCCGATTCCTCCCGCCACAAGAAACAAAGTATCATACCTAACCAAACAAATCAAATACGTATAAGGTTTAAATTATTCAAAAAATTGAGCTGATGGAGAGAGTGTTTTAGGAAACCTTATGAAATCATCCGAGGTAGGTCCATAAGGACCTTCAACTCTTATGGTCATGTTTTCAATCTTCTTCGCAGCTTCTTCTACTTTGTTGTAAACAGAATTCGTCCATTTTCCTTCACATTTCATCATAATAGATAATGTGTGTTTGTCTACACTCGAGCTCGATGTAATACTAAACGGATGCCATTGAAATTGTGAGATCATTGGAATGTTCACAAATACAAAACTCGATGGAGTGTAGTGAAGCCCTGAAAAATACCCCAAAAAAATCACCAAAAGAAAGCAAATTCTTGTTATATGTGTAATCTTAAATTACATAAAGAAGATTAACGTGGCCCATACTGAATGTCTACAAAAAAAGAAGTAAGCTACGTAAAGAAATGTATTTTCTTACATGGGTCCTTTGGCAAGACAAGCTCAATGGCTTTACAAGAGAGGAGACGGGCCGAGAGAAGGCGGCTTTCGGATCGTGATTGAACAATCCGAAGTGTCTTGTCGAGTCCAAAGAGAAAGACTCCAGGGAGGATCCAGTAGAAGTGACGATCACCGGCATGAAACAAGAAAGATACAAGAAAGAGTATATACAAATGGTGTGTGTAATAGAAAACTTCAAATTTCTTCCTTCGGATTTGAGGAAGTGATGTGATCCACATTAGTAATCCTGTTCCAAGACTGATCACTCCAGCTATATAAACCCGACCCGTTCTCTGCCATTTCCAAATCTTTTTTTTACCACAAGAAAGAGTCATGAACATTAATTCAAGATTTGTAAACAAGTGGCTTTAACTCAACCGGAAAAGTAACCTAGACAAAGTCTAGATGTTCACAAGATTGAGTGCCATTTGGGACAGAACCAATATTACATTATGTGGTTCCACGCCTAGGAAATGTAAGAGTTTCGGCCTAGAATCTTCTAGTAATTCATAAAAAAAAAAGATTTGTATAAGTAATTGGACTATTAAGAGTACCTCTTCTTCAATGTGATGAGTAATAGTCCATATGAACAAAGTGCTTCCACCATGAACAAAAGAAAAGAAGATCAAAGCGGTCCCCAGCCACACATGATATTTTACAGATGCTGCAAACTGAATGTTGAGTAAGCGGAACATGGAGAGTCCTCTCAAGACAGGGAAAAGAAGCAAAGAGAGACATGCTTCTGCTAATAGCCCAAATCTTGTAGCAACTCTAAAGTACTTAAGCTGCCATCTGAAAACATACAATTAGTCAACGACTCTATAGAGAAAAATTTCTATAGATTTTGGAATTGGAAGAGAAATATTACAATTCAAGATTCATGGTTTTGACAGGCATAAGCTTCTTGAGATCGTTAGAGACACGAGCATAGAAGGTCCAAGCAAGAAAGAGAAGGAACAAAAGAACAGCAATGATCTCGAAACAGGACACAATTCCAATAAAGCTATTGATGATGGCTGGTCTTGAGACTGTAACATTTTCTCTCTTGCCTCCTCTACTGCTAATTAAATGTACCAAGTAGACATAATTACAAACATCAAACTTCTGATCTTTACTTACTTAATTTCTGGACTTGAAGATTGAATTTATATTACCTTGCTGGACGTTGATATTGCGGAAGTAAACTCAAGTAAATGAGTCCGATCGTAGAGAGAGCGATAGGGGGGAATGAGAATACGGCAAAGTTGAGACCTTCAAGAGTAACAATTGCTGAAATTAAAGTTCTATGAAAGTGAAATAAGATAATATTTGAAGGTTACTTACCGTAATAGCCGAAGAAAGTGTGTTTGATGGTATCTTCAGCCTGACGCCAAGATTGTATCCATAGAGTGGTCGGTTTGATGATCCAAAGAGAAATCCAAACGATAAGTAAGAGACTTATGAGTACTCGGAGAATAAGTAGTGTAAACACTTTGCTCATTTTTCTATTCACGAATTTAGTTAGCTCCAAGGCATGAGGGTATGTGTGTGTTTTTTTTTTATGCAGGTTCTTCCAATTTCTCTTTATTAGTGGAATCTAAAAGATAGAAGACTCCATAAAAGGGACCCACCACCACATCACAACATGCTTTCACCTAAACGAGATTATTACAATTATGGATTTTGGAGTGTAGCTGGCGTAATGAAATTTAGGCTAACAGCCTAGCACAGAAAATGATAAAGAGGTTGAGAAAGGAAAGAGTTATTCAACTAGTTACATAAAGAAGAGAATCGTCAATGCCATGTGTCATGCTGTCGTTAGCTGCAGAGATTCTCTCTTTTCTTTTACATCTCATCCTAATTATTTATTATTATCTTTTTTTTTACAAAGGAATATAACAACTATAGAAAGGGTAAAATCTAAAAGGAAATGTAGATATAAGTGGATCGATAGGAATGGATATTAAAATTGTTTGCCTAGTCCACTTAGATATAAGAAATATGGGTGAAAACTGAAAAGCATGATGAAATTATCTTTGGAGAGATTGTAGGAGATGGGTGAATTAAGTGGTAGTCGCGATCCTATTTCTTCGCTTGGAGAAAGTTGGTCCCTCACCTGCGCAGTGGATTGATGGTCCATTTGTCCATGAATCTCACACTTCGGTTCCGAATCAACCTATAGAAACCAGTCAAAATAATATGATTATGAGTCTATGACCCAATATAATTAATTTAAGGAAAAGAAAAGAGAGAGTATCTTATAACTGTAAGTAGTTAAAATAAAATAAATTATTGTAGTGGGGAGTGAAATTTTGTAGTGATGCTAGAGTTAGGCAAATTAGACTTACTCGACATCCAACTTATGTAGCCTTATGTTTACGGTGCTTAAACCATAAGGCAAATTAGACTTACTCTCCAACATGATTATGAGTCTATTGGCAGTAGAATATAAAGTCTAACTTATGTTCACGTTTCTGACTGACATATATTCAAAATTCCATCATTCGTAAAAAAGACTATCTACGATTTTCATATTTTATATGGTTAAATAGAAAATGTTTTCTAACAATTTCACAGATTTCTACCATCCGTACAGATTATACAGTTCGTAGAATTCATATTCTAGAAGTAACACTAAATTCTACCAACCGTAAAAATAAAATTTATGCGAGAATCTGTGAATATCTAGTCAAATATAGAAAGTAAATATATTAAAAATCTTTTCAAATCTGGCAGTTTTGTTTTTGTTATTTTAAAATTATTTCAGTTGAAAAAGTTAATTTTCTATTATTCTAAAGATAATTCTAAACAATTATTTTTATTTTATTATAATATAAAAGAAGAAGAAAAAATCTTCAAGATGTTATTTATAGAGTTTGATTGATATTGATGATAAATTTTAGTATATTTTGTAAGTAATATATGTATATCCAATTATAAGTTTCTATTGAGATATATTTTCTTGTCTTTCAAAAATCTATCTTTCTGATACATCTAAAATCTAAACTATTGTATAATATAAATTCAAAATTATTTTCTAATTTTTAATTAAAAAATAATCCTCATTATTAATTCCAAAAACTGATAATGGTTTTATTATTTTTTCACTTATTAAAAAGGTTAATTTTCAAAGTTTTTAAAACAATGGTTAGTTTTCTAATGAGAATTATTTTTGAGAAATCTGTCTAACTCTCCCTTTTTTTCTTTGTTATTTTATTTTTTAAAAATTATTATAATATCTGTATATGTTAAAAATATATTAATTTCTATTTTGAAGGTTAAATTTGGCAAATTTAGCATTATAAAGTGTATTAGGACAAAATATGGTAAAAAAGATTATGTGGACAAGAGGAGAGCTTTTTGATCCCTTTTAGCCAAATTTTCCTATAATTTTTCTATGTTTTTGTTTTTTTAACAGAAGATCTTGGACTGAAAATCAAATATTGTGACCTCTAGACTATGTTTCTTTATTTTGCTATTATTTACTTGCTGTTACAATCTGCAGTTTTGATTTTTATTTTTGTTTTGTTTTCTGAGGTCTGCGTAAGCTAGAGCTCGCTCTTTTTTGGTGCGGGTGGGTGGGTGACCGCGAGGGTCATTGAGCTGCTGCGTGAGCTGAGCTCTCTAGGTATTGGGTCGAGTCAGATCGTTCTTTTTAGAAAGAGGTGACTCTTGGTGGTTGATTCCGACTTCGCGTTCCCGTTTTTGGGATGCTTTGTCGTTATCGTTAGATGAGGTCTTGTTGCGTTTAGCTAACCTGGCCTTTCTTTTCTGCTTTTTAACATAAGATCGACATTCTTCGGTGGAATGGTCGTGCTTTTTGTGTATTTTGCAGAATTTCTCGACTTCGGAACTCGAGTTCGATTTGAGAACTGAGCTCGCAATGGAGATAGAATGTTGTGGTAGTTCTCCTTTGCGATATTTTTCTAGGAGGAGAGTAATCTCCTCTTCGAGAGTAGCAAAGGTTAACGCGCAGCGAAGTGCATCATCGAGTGATACAGGAGGTCGAACGATTAGTTCTTCTCTGAATTTCGATTTGTACCACAAGGTTGTTTCGGAAGGCTAGTAGAGCTACTGCCTCGTTAGGGTTTTCGATCTTAGCGATGATTGCTTTGAATCTGTTGACGTAAGATCGAAGTGATTCGTTTGGAGCTTGAGAAAGCGTCCAGAGATCGGCTTCAGAAACTTCTGGTTCGATGAAGATCGAATATTGGTTTATGAATACCGAAAGGAGCTGGTCGAAAGTATCGATTGAATTTTCATCCAGCGTTGCGAACCAATTTTTAGCTGGTCCGGCTAGGTTTTCAGCAAAGAGTTGGCAGGAAGCTGCTTCTATCTCTTCAGGAGAAAATTGAGCTCGAAGAATTTCGAGATAAAGAGCTCGGATATAAGCTCGTGGATCGCTATTACCGGAGTATTCTGGGATACATAGCTTGTAAGTATCGCGCAGACAGGTTAGCAATCTTAGATGAGAAGGGAGTTCGTTGTGTCTCCCTGATTACTTTGTCGATATCCGGAATCGAACTCATTGCTTGGTTAAACGTTGAGTTCGCTTGCCGGAATGCGAGGTTTGTTTGGTCCTGGAATCTTTCGAAAGATTCGCAGTCCAAAAGGTTTCGCGGATCGACAGGAATCCGATTAGCTGGAATCGGATGGGATAGAGCTCGATTTGACGAGCTGTTTGCTTTCGTCAATCGAGCTAGATCGTCGGATCGTTTGCTCTATGAAATTGAGCTCGATCGACTAGATCATTTGTTGCGGGAAACTGTTGATAGTTTCCGTTCAACTTGAAGCTGTTGCGGGGGCTGCGAGCTCAAAATTTCATTGGACTGATTTTTGAGCTGAGCATCGCCTCAAGTTGAGTTGAAGCCATAGTTTCGGGCCATCTAAATATAGTTGGCTCGACACCTGATAGCTTTGGAGGTGGAGATGGAAGTCGCTCTGTTGGCTGAGATCCTATCTCCGATTTGCTTGAATCAGGAATGTTCAAGCTGCTCATTGGCGAGCTCATCGATGAGACGAGAGTCTGGAGACACGAGTGCGCAGTGGCGCCTCATCGTTTCGACGAGCTGTTTATTGAACTCATCGGTGGGACAGAGTCTGAAGACATTAGCGCGCGGTGGCGCCTCATCCCGTTTCGACGAGCTGTTTGGCGAGGTCATCGGTGGGATGAGAGTCTGGAAGACAGAGCGCGGTGGTGCCTCATCCCGTTTCGACGAGCTGTTAGGTTCGTAGATTGGTGAAGAGTCGAGCTGAGTTCCCGGAGGAGGACTTATAATCGTCCGTAGCTCAGCAAGACTTCGTTCATGTTTTTCCAACCTGATTTTTTGGTCGTATTGACGTTAATCAGGTCGGTGAGCATTCGCTTGATTCGGGCTTGGTCGTCCGGATTCGGTCGAGCCAAGGCAAACGACGTTGACACAGTTTGTCGGAGTTTTCCGACTGATCGGTGTCGAGGTAATCGGGAAATCTTTAGATTTGACCCGAATCCGCAAATGAGGTCTCTCAATTGCGTGCGAGATCTGATTCGGTAGAATCGAGTTCTCGGCTGTCACAGGAGTGACGAGGTTGATCACCGATGGTTTCACGCGGGCTGGAACATTCGAGTTCGCTGCCGCGGAGGTGATAACCGGATCGATCAGGACGCTCGATCTACTAGCAGTTTGGCTGCTGCCAGTTGTGATCGGGTTTTTCGATGTGTCTGCAGTTTTGGCACTGCTGACATCCGAAGTGATTTGATCCGATGGGATCTGAGATTGGGAGCGAGCTCCCTGAGAATTTGATAGGACTGAGTCCATTTCGTTCTCAACTGGTCTAGGTTCGACCCTTGTGTAAGAGAAAGCTATTGTCTCCCCTCCTTCTAGCGCCAAAATGTGGGTTCGGAAAACCACACTCAAAATTTATGTGTATTTTGTAGGGAGAAATTGCTGTGGAATCAGAGGTTAGATTCTGATGTAAGTCGAATGATTCGTAGACAAATATTTGACGAAATCGGACTTAGGCTAATCGAATAAAGTGGTTACAAAACCGGCCTAAAAGACCATGTAAAACACTAGGATTCGACTAAGCAAAAGAGATGGAAATGAGGTGGTGGCTGCGCTCGTTAACGAGCTGCCTACGTACCCTGTTTTAGGGATCAAGCCAGAACGTAGTTCGATTGTAAGTTGTTCTCTATTTCGAGTCGTTTTCTGAAGAGAAATGACCACGAAAAGAGCTAAAGGGGTGTGAAGATGACGATAAATCTCAGGTTATCGGAGTGATCCGAAGGTAAGAGATTACGTCGAACTTCTGCCGGAAGTGATTTCCGGCTAGAAAGATCAGGCTTTCTGGGATTATCTCAAAGATCAAGGATAAGATCGAGAGAAAAGATGATAGAATATCTCAAGAAAAGAAGTAGATCAAGAAAGAACTTATCTCTTAGAGATGTAAAAAGGAACATCATGCCTTGTGATCAAGAATCGTCCTCTTTTTATAGCTCCGAAGTAGATCGCAACCTCCTCCGCGTATCTCGTCCACGTGCAACTACCGATCCCGCTATTTCCGGATCTGAACAGTCGAAGCGAGATTCTCGTTTGACTCGTTCAAACTCAGCTTGCGGACTTGACTCCGTCGAGCTAGAGCTCGACTTCGTCTTCACAAGTAGCTCGGACAGTAAACAGCTGGATTTGGACAAGGATACTTGGTGGGCTCGAGGTCATTTTACTGGGCCTGAGTGGACTTATCTTGATCTTAGGACTTAGGTGATGGGCCTTATGGGCCGGATTTCTGGAGGGAAATCCAGGTCCAACAGTGATCCTTATACAGAAATAAAATTTGTTTAGTGTTATAATTGAGAAACTATTTTAATTTTTAATATTTAAGTTTTTTTTGCCAACTATTTTAATATTTTTCATTGATTTCTATTTTTTATTATAAAATATACTATTTATAGTATTACAATGTTACCAATCGAAATTCAGTTACATACTATTATTTTGTATTATCTCCATTTGTATTGTTATATTTTGTACCACTGTTTTTTGTACTGCTATATTTCATACTATTTTTTCTTGTAATACACTACTATTCACTACATCACCAATCAGAGCCATTAAAGGATTACAGAATGTTGAGCTCTTCTTCTTGCCATCGAATATGACATCAAAAATTCAACCTTTTCATGCTGGAATAATAAGAGCTTTTTAAGATGCATTATCGTCAAAGATTTTACTGACAATCTGATCCAAGTAAGATCAATGTTCTGGATACTATCAGTTTTGCTGTGTCGGCTTAGACAATTAATGTTTATTGTATCTATATAATAGCAAATTGTTTTCGACATTGTAAAATTCGTTCAGGAGATGTCATACCAAGGAATTTAGAAGATGAATTAGTCGACATTTGTAAACTTGAAGTTGCGATTAATTTTAACATCTGTAATCTAAAGAATATTGAATTTTGTCTTGCGTCGAGCGACACAGTGGTGGTGTCGGTCGGTGCAGGTTCTGAATTTCAATTTCCGATTCGATTTAAGTTCGGTTTAGGCCGGTTTAGCGACACAGTGGTGGTGTCGATCAGCGCAGCCATAGAACTCGAATAAAAAGGTGCAGCCACCTCCTTTCTGCACCGATTTCGAGGCAGAGAGTTCTAGAGAGGAGAAGAGGTGATTTTGTGGAGAAAATCCGAGTTTTGGTGTCAGATCGAAGTGCCGTTCGTCGTTCTTTGTTGTTTCCATCTTGTTTCCCCATTTCAATCCGTTGTCAAGGTGAGTGCGTGACCATATGTAACCAATTTTGGAGAATTTCAACTTTGTGTCGAGCGACACAAGTGATGTGTGTCGGTCGACACAAGTTTTGGCTTGTAATACCCGGTTCAAGTTAAGTTAATTGGACTCTAGTTTAGCCCAGTTTGGGCCAAGTATCTCTAAGGCTCGAGTTAAAAGGAAAAAAGAGCAGCTGCTTTGCCATGATGCTGCTGTGTTCTTGAGAGGAGAAGAGAGGCCAAATTTCTGGACGATTTTCGTGGTGAATCCGAGTTCCTAGAGGTAGATCGAGGCCCCATTTGATGTAGTTCATCGCCATCTCTCTTCCTTTCCCGTTTTCAATCCGATTTGAGGTGAGTGCATGACTGTAGGCTCGCAAATCGCTCTCAAGGTGTTTATGTGATGTGTGTGTGTGTGTGATTTCGTGTTGTTTGGTTGTATATGTGGTGAATTCTGTGTTTATGTGCTGATTTGTTGATATTTTTGTCGACCTTTTGGATGTGTGTCGAGCGACACAAAGTGGTATGTGTCGACCAACACAAAGCGAGTGTCGCTCGACACAGCCGATTTGGTTCAGTTTAATTCGAAATTGATTTAACTCGGTTTAATTGAATTGATTTCTGGTTGGTTCTGGTTAAATGGTTTAATTTCAGATTTAATTAATTCATTGGCTTAAAATAATTATTTGAATTATTTTAAAATCTGAGAAATTATTATTTAATTATGAGTATTATTTTATAATTGAGAAATAATGTTTTAATAATTACTGAGAATTATTAATATTATTTTAATTGAGTAATTGGCATGTAGGCAGGGTGATTGTCTCACTAAGTATTTATAAAATACTTACGCAACTCTTTTGCAATGTGTTGCAGGTAAAATAATTAAGTGATCGCAGAATAAGGCCAAAGAAGTAGATGTAGGACTATTCGTTTTGCTCTGTTTAAGTTGTTAGAATGATTTATTTTATTGTTTTTTGCTTCTGCAGAATATTGTTGAATTGATTTATTATTTATTTTATATACTTGATAATTTCCCTGAGTTGATTTAATTATAAAAAAAAATATATAGCTTGGCTGTTTCACCATAGGCTCGTGAATCACTAGAGTTGGATTGTTTGTGGAGTTTTTGTGTTGATTTCGTGTTTTGTTCTTGTTATATTGTGTATTTGATTGATTTTGGGTGTTTGTAAGAGTCGAAATTAATTTTTTTTTTGTCGTCTCTCAGAATTAGACAACGTTCTTAGCACTCTTATATGTGTTATCATGCCTCAAGAAGATACTAAATGTCAAAGTTCGATTTGGTTTGGGTCGGGTTTAAACACCTGAAATTTAAACAAGATGAAAAAGAACAAAAATGGTTTAATATAAAAGGGAATTAGATTCATGAACACCTTTTAACAAAAAAAAAGTATGCCTCAAGAATATCTCTTTTATTTTAACTTTTTGTTTTGATTGTTTATCACATATATAGTGCTAGAACGATAAGATCTGTCCAAGTGAGTATTCGTTTGTAAGTTTTGTTTTTTTTTCATGTTGTTAACCGAATCTTGTATTGGCATACAAATATAAAGATATATGAAACTAGTTCGACGATAAGGTTTAGTCGTTGAAAACTTAATCGTCATTTTCTTTCTAGATCTTTTAGAAAGAAAAACAAAAAGAAGAAGACGAAAGAATATACTATACATGTTATAAGTTTTATTTTCAAATATTGATTAGCAAACAATAAATTGTAGGGAGAATTTGGTGAATAACCATATTGGACCACAATATTAAGCATATAGCCATAACGAAACTAAAATAAGGTGAGTAACCAATGATATTTTTTTGGGACAAAACTACTCTTAACAAATCGTATGGTTAGAGGAGGGTAGAAGCGGCGACACATTTTATTATGAGAGAAGAGATAAAATAATCTAGTTTAAATAATTATTTTAAATTAAATAAATCAAAAATTAAGTTCAAATAAAAGAAAAATTTATAATTATGTAATCAGTATATAGGATCAGAAACAAAAAAATAATCGACCGGTTTCAACCACATTTTTGAAACTATTTTCGACAGTTGTTGAACAGTGATAAGTTCGTAAGATATTTACAACCTGTTTTTTTGCGTCCGAAAACCAATTTGAATTTTCAACTTAAATTAGTCGGAAATCCATCAAAAATATATCCGACGGATTCTGGAGTCAGAATCGGCAATATTTTCTTGTAGTGGATAAGAAATATACTAATACTAGTAACTATCCTTTAATTAATATTTTAAACAAAAACTGTAGTTTTAAAAGGGAGAGTTTCTCTACTTAGCATTTCCAAAAATTCAACGCTCATTAAAACTTTAATTATCACGTTGCATAAGGTAAAAAAAAAGCCATATAAATATGATGTTATCATTCTTTATAACATCACAACAAGATCTCAATAGAAAGCTAAATTCAAATATATTTCCTCAAAATATTGTTAGTTTACGTTGAAAAATGAAGAAAATTGTTTTCTGTTTAACTTTTGCAGTTCTCGTTTTATCATGTGAGTTTATTCTCGACTAGTTGTGATATATAACTATGGTATTTGATAAGCTGAAATAATATAAGCATTTATAAATTAATAATTTATAATTAATACTTTATTTATAGGTGTGTCAAGGTCAGAGAACGATGAAGATTTGCCCAATGGTGCACCAGAGTCTCCACCGGAGCCTAGTGTTAATTCAGATGAAGATAATCTTGCAATCACTCCTACTATTTATCAATATTATTATTGCCAACAATGTGCTCACCATTGTATGCATAAAAACAAGAGTGTGTTTCAATGTAGCAATTACATTTGTCGTTGTTCTCTAAATGAATTAGTGTAAAACATTGAATTTTTTTTTTAAATGTTTATAAAATAAAGTAAGATGATCAGAAAAAAAAAATTATATTATTAAAAATGAATCATTTTCTATTAATTATTTGCATACTGTTTGGATGTATTTAAAACAGACACATATAAGATAATATAGCGACTTAAATTAAAAAAAAAAAACAGATGATGAATTTAACAACTACTAGTATGTACAATGAAAGCGGCTGTATCTTGGATTGGTAATTGAAAGAGTGAAGCCATGAGCACGTCTTGTCAGAAGCATAGGTTTTGGGAGGCAGTGAACTTGATGAACTTTTAGGACAACTTGGTAAGCAAATTTGGCCTCGTGAGGTATAAATCAACTGTTATTGATGCAATTTCAACCCAAACCGGAATCAAGATCCGAAAATAAGAAGTGGAAGTTGAGACAACCAAAATGAGCAAAACAATCTTATCAGGCAAGGCTAACCTAGTGGCGGACGCGTTGAGTAGACGGAGGTATGATTCCGCAGTTGAGCGAGATGTGGAGTCTCTAGTTGGCGAGATCAGTACCTTGCGTTTGTGTGCCATTTCGCAGGAGCCTTTGGGTTTAGAGGCAGTGGATCAGGCGGATCTACTTAGCAGGATCAGAGTTGCTCAGCAGAGTGATCAGAGTTTGCTGATGCGACGAGAGTGACTGGTTCTGAGTATGAGGTCTCTGCGAATGGGACTATCTTGGTTCGTGGGCGAGTTTGTGTGCCTAAGGATGTGGAGTTGAGACATCAGATTTTGGGAGAGGCTCACGCGAGCAAGTTTTCCATTCATCCGGGAGCGACCAAGATGTACCATGACCTCAAGAGGTACTATCATTGGGTCGGGATGAAGAGGGATGTAGCAGACTGGGTTGCGAAGTGCAACACTTGTGCCTTGGTGAAGGCAGAGCATCAGGTTCCGGGTGGTCTTTTGCAGAGTTTACCCATTCCAGAGTGGAAGTGGGACAGGATTACGATGGATTTCGTGGTTGGACTACCTGTTTCGAGGACTTTCGATGCTATCTGGGTGATTGTGGATCGGTTGACTAAGTCCGCACATTTCTTGGCCATCAAGAAGACAGATGGAGCTGCTGTCTTGGCTAGGAAGTTTGTGCGAGAGATTGTGAGGCTGCATGGAGTGCCAGCTAGTATTGTGTCAGACCGTGATCCCAGATTCACTTCAGAGTTTTGGAGGGCGTTTCAGGCAGAGATGGGCACTAAGGTGCATCTGAGTACAGCTTATCATCCGCAGACAGATGGTCAGTCAGAGAGGACTATTCAGACTTTGGAGGATTTGCTGAGGATGTGTGTGTTGGATTGGGGTGGCCATTGGGCAGATCACCTGAGCTTAGTTGAGTTTGCATACAACAACAGCTTTCAGGCGAGTATTGGCATGGCTCCATTTGAGGCTTTGTATGGGAGGCCATGTAGGACACCCCTATGCTGGACCCAAGTGGGGGAGCGCAGCATGTATGGAGCTACTTATGTTCAGGAGACGACAGAGAAGGTTCGTGTTGTGAGGCTGAACATGAAGGAGGCTCAGGATAGGCAGAAGAGTTATGCAGATAGACGCAGACGAGAGCTTGAGTTTCAGGTGGGAGATAGAGTTTATCTCAAGATGGCTATGTTGAGGGGTCCTAACAGATCCATAGCAGAGAACAAGCTGAGTCCGCGTTTTATGGGTCCGTTTCCAGTAGTGGAGCGAGTTGGGCCATTGGCTTACAGGCTGGAGTTGCCTGAGATTATGAAAGCCTTTCACAAGGTTTTTCATGTGTCGATGCTGAGGAAGTGTCTTCACCCTACAGAGGAGTTAGTGGCTAGGATTCCAGAGGATCTTCAGCCAGATTTGACAGTGCCGGCAGTGCCTGTGAGGATTTTAGAGAGGAGGGAAAAGGTTCTGAGGAACAAGAGGATTCCCTTACTGAGGATTTTGTGGGATTGCAGTGGTTCTACAGAGGAGACTTGGGAGCCAGAGGCAAAGATGAAGTTGAAGTTCAGGAAGTGGTTCGACAAGCAGGTCGAGGAGTGAGCTTATTTCATCTTTGTAGCCTCAGTTGTTATTTTTGGCTTTGGTGTTATTGTATTTTCGTTTTCGTTGTAACGATATACATTTTGGAGTTTTAATGAGATGCAGTTTTTCCTCATTTTGCCTTGTGTTGTGAAATGGTATTCGGATGTTACACTTCTCTTTCTTTCTCTTTCGATTTCTCACTTCTTCTTCATCTTCTATTCTTTTTTCTTTCGGTGTTTCTTTGTCTTCTTCTTTCCCTCTTTCTTTACTGCCATGTCTTCCTTAACTTCTCATTCTTCTTGTTTTTATTTGTCTCATCTTCATCGTCTTCCTCATCTTTTCTTTCTTTTTCTTCTTTCACTTTTTCTTCCTCTTTTTTTCTGTTATTCCTTCATCTTTTCCATATTCTTTTCTTCTTATTTTCCTTCTTCATCTAATCCATATTATTCTTTTAATTCTTGTTTTTGGTCTTGTTCTTCGTCTTTCGCAACAGTTTATTCCCCGGTTTGTTCTTCTTTTTTCTTCATCTCTTAGCTTTTGATTTTATTTTCTTTCCTCGTCTTCTCATTTTTCTTGTATTTTATCAATTTCATCTCTTATAACTTATTTTGTGATTTTTTGCCTTTTTCTTCCATCTTATTATTCCCTATTTTATTTGTATCATCTTTTTTTTTTTGTCTTCTTCAGTTTTCTTCTTTTTTATCGTCTTTGTCATTCATCATATTGTTTTTATTCTTTTAAGTAGTTTTTGTTTAAAATCGGCAGTGTTAGTGTATTCAAATTTTTTAAAATGCAGCAAAAACTAAACCCTACACCCGCCAATATAAACCCTACACCCTAAAACCTAACCCCACGTTTTAACCCCCCATAAACCGTACACCCTAACCCCACATTACCAACCGGTTCTAGATATGCTTTTATTGTTTTAGTATTTTTTCTAAAAGAGATTGTTGTTTAATTTCTTGTGTTTTTAATCGGCATTGTTAATGTATTCGATATTTCAAAAATACACCAAAAACTAAACTTTACACCTATCAATATAAGCACCAAACCCTAAGCTCTAACCCGACATTATAACCCCCCTCTAAACCGTACACTATAACCCCACATTACAAACTTGTTCTAGATTTGCTTTTATTGTTTTAGTTTTTCTTTGTAACTTCAAAGGAATTTGATCGACACCAAATTTTCATGTAATGTATACATTCTAAGTCTTCTTTTATAAATTTTTCAAATTATATATACACAAAAGAAAATACCAAAATATGTAAAAGAGTTATAACTTATAACACAATAATATAATCTACATATGAGATTACCATTGTTTTCTTTTGATTTCCACAACACTTGTTTCCTCACTTTAATTTATTCAAAATATAAAACAAAGATAAGGTATAGAACATAATAAAGTCGAAATCCTTTCAAGATGATAGAACATCCAAGATGTGCGCTTATCATCCTTTTTCATTTAATTTCTTTAGACATTCCTTAATGTCCATGTCAAAGTCAAAATGCTTTTACGAACATTTTAATGAAAAACGATAATATTTATAAATTTATAATTATACACGTTTAAAACAATAAAACAAAACCAGACCATATTAAAACACTTTCTCAACAGACCTGTAATTTAATATTTCCACGAAATCCTCTTCTGTGAACATAGAGAAATGGTTTGCCGATCACGATCACCATATGAAAGAGTAATCGCTACACACCTTTGAAATGATACCCTACATAGATTTCATCAATCCAATCCACATACTATACAACCTATAATAGGATTTGCATTCATAGAATAATGTAAAGATAAGAGATTTCGCACTAACCTTCATATGTGTTTTTCCGATAGCATCAACTCCTTCGATAGGAAACATTCCAGCTTTATCATGCCATCCTCCAAATTCTGAACCTGGTATGCAGGGGCGTGCCTACTTGTTAAAATTTGAAACACCCGCCTACGGGCCCTATGACATTTAGTTTGGAGGCATTGAATTTTGTATTTATTTAGTTAAAGGTATTTAGTTTTGTATTAAATTTAGGATGTTATTAGTTTGAAAAATATTTCCACGTAAAGTGCTTTTGTTCGGTATTCCCCTAAATTGTTCACCACTATTATGTTTCTTCTAAAAAATAACTTATCTTTCTGTATTTATCATGTGTTTGTTTCTTTCACCCCCCCATTGATTTTCTTTTCTCTATTTTTTTTACCAACTTCATCTTTTTGGTCAAAAAGCTTGCTTAAAAACATAGATTAGATTTTAATTTGCCTACGGGCCAAATAATCGTGGGAACGGCTCTGCTGGTATGTTAGATTTTTCTCTTATTTCGTCTGGTAAATTTTCTCTCCTTTTTATAGTTATATTGCTCTGATATTTTATGTTTGTTGATCAAAAGTTCAAATCTTGCAGAATCACATAGAAGGTCTTTAATTTTTCTCTGCAATATTCATTGGTCTTCTAGCTTCTTCCTTGTTAGATTCCACGTCATTGAGAGATTAGGGTTCTGCTCAGTCCTCCATGTCCTGTTTCTAATAAAGTTAGTTATATCAAACAATGAATTTATGAATATGACAAAGCCCATAAAAGCTGAAGAAACTTAATGTAGCCCTCATCGTATTTGTAAAGTTTTTTTCTCTGATTCTGATTTAAAAAGATTATTAACATAGCAGATCATGTTAGGGACGAACCTTATTAGAGCTTTGGTTTTATGATGTTTAAGTTGTTTACAAATATGAGAATTGTAGATACCTTTTTTTGTAACTTTCGAAGATGTCCCTCTCGGAGCTTTCAGATTCCTTTGGTGACGAAACCATGATTTGAAAAAAGTTGAAGCGTAGATACTGAATTCAAAAGAAACAAATTTAAGTTGTAGTTACGGATCATTAAGATTCTTCATGAACAATAATTAAGATACTGAAAAAGAACAATATAGCATGATACATGAAAGCAAGAACAAAAGGAAGAAGATATAGCATAAAAATTAACATACGAAGAAATACGAACGAAGAAGAGGTTCTTGTTAGGTTATAGCTATCTCTATATATATATTAGTTTGGTCGGTTATTAACGATAGGGTTTCAGATAATATATTCTTATAAATTAGTGGCGATGAAGATATTTTTAAATTGATAAGAATATTTTTAGAATAAACTTAAGAAGCTTAATTTTTAAGAGTAAACTGATTAATAATAAAAATATATAAAAAGAAGATATTATAAAAACACAAAAACATTATACAGTATCTTTTTAAAATAAATAATTTAATTTGATTAGGATAAATTCTATAATTTTTTTGCGTTAATTCAGAAACAAAATAACTAAAAAAACGGAAATTTTCAAGATTTAATAATAGATTTTCATTAAGGGCATCTCGGTAATTCCGCGGCTGAGAGTTAACGTGGTGGCTCCATTCAAAATTCTGACTTCGCAAATAATAGTATGATGAAATAAATCATAAATTAAGTTCAAATAAAAAAAAAATTTATAATTATGTAATCAGTATATAGGATCATAAATAAAATAAAAAATGACCTGTTTCAACCACAGTTTTGAAACTATTTTCGACAGTTGTTGAACAGTCATAAGTTCGTAAGATATTTACAACCTGTTTTTTTGCGTCGGAAAACCAATTTGAATTTTCAATTTAAATTAGTCGGATATCCATCAAAAATGTACCCGACGGATTCTGGAGTCAGAATCGGCAATATTTTCTTGTAGTGGATGAGAAATATACTAATACTAGTAACTATCCTTTAATTAATATTTTAAACAAAAACTGTAGTGTTAAACGGGAGAGTTTCTCTACTTAGCATTTACAAAAATTCAACGCTCATTAAAACTTTAATTATCACGTTACATAAGGTAAAAAAAAATCCATATAAATATGATGTTATCATTCTTTATAACATCACAACAAGATCTCAATAGAAAGCTAAATTCAAATATATTTCCTCAAAATATTGTTAGTTTACATTGAAAAATGAAGAAAATTGTTTTCTGTTTAACTTTTGCAGTTCTTGTTTTATCATGTGAGTTTATTCTCGACTAGTTGTGATATATAACTATGGTATTTGATAATCTGAAATAATATAAGCATTTAAAACTAATATTTTGTATTTAATAATTTATTTATAGGTGTGTCAAGGTCAGAAAACGATGAAAATTTGCCCAATGGTGCACCAGAGCCTCCACCGGAGCCTAGTGTTAATTCAGAGGAAGATAATCTTGCAATCACTCCTACTATTTTTCAATATTATTATTGCCAACAATGTGCTCACCATTGTATGCATAAAAACAAGGGTGTGTTTCAATGTAGCAATTACATTTGTCATTGTTCTCTAAATGAATTAGTGTAAAACATTGAATCTTGTTTTTAAATGTTTATAAAATAAAATAAGATGATCAGAAAAAAAAAATTATATTATTAAAAATGAATCATTTTCTATTAATTATTTGCATACTGTTTGGATGTATTTAAAACAGATACTTATAAGATAATATAGCGACTTAAATTAAAAAAAAAAAAACAGATTATGAATTGAACAACTACTAGTATGTACAATGAAAGCGGCTGTATCTTGGATTGGTAATTGAAAGAGTGAAGCCATGAGCACGTCTTGTCAGAAGTATAGATTTTGGGAGGCAGTGAACTTGATGAACTTTTAGGACAACTTGGTAAGCAAATTTGGCCTCGTGAGGTATAAATCAACTGTTATTGATGCAATTTCAACACAAACCGGAATCGAGATCCGAAAATAAGAATTGGAAGTTGAGACAACCAAAATGAGGAAACAAATCTTACCAGATGGGTATTTTCAATACCTAGATCTGAGATGAATAAGAACAACATGGAAAAAAAATTTGAATAGATGGGAAAGAGGAGGAGTGAGAACTTCACTAAAAGGAGAACACTTTGATCGGAGAAGACGTTATCTTCAACCTTAGAGGAGGGTAGAGGCGGCAACACATTTTGTTATGAGAGAAGAGATAAAGTAATATAGTTTAAATAATTATTTTAAATGAAATAAATCATAAATTAAGTTCAAATAAAAGAAAAATTTATAATGATGTAAACAGTATATAGGATTATAAATAAAAAAACAAATGACCGGTTTCAACCATATTTTGGAAACTATTTTCGACAGTTATTGAACAGTCATAAGTTCGTAATATATTTACGACCTGTTTTTTTCAATTCAAATTAGTCGGAAATCCATCAAAAATGTATCCGACGGATTCTGGAGTCAGAATCGGCAATATTTTCTTGTAGTGGATGAGAAATATACTAATACTAGTAACTATCCTTTAATTAATATTTTAAACAAAAACTGTAGTTTTAAAAGGGAGAGTTTCTCTACTTAGCATTTACAAAAATTCAACGCTCATTAAAAATTTAATTATCACGTTACATAAGGTAAAAAAAGCCATATAGATATGCTGTTATCATTCTTTATAACATCACAACAAGATCTCAATAGAAAGCTAAATTCAAATATATTTTCTCAAAATATTGTTAGTTTACATTGAAAAATGAAGAAAATTGTTTTCTGTTTAACTTTTGCAGTTCTTGTTATATCATGTGAGTTTATTCTCGACTAGTTGTGATATATAACTATGGTATTTGATAATCTGAAATAATATAAGCATTTAAAACTAATATTTTATAATTAATAATTTATTTATAGGTGTGTCAAGGTCAGAAAACGATGAAAATTTGCCGAATGGTGCACCAGAGCCTCCACCGGAGCCTAGTGTTAATTCATATGAAGATAATCTTGCAATCACTCCTACTATTTTTCAATATTATTATTGCCAACAATGTGCTCACCATTGTATGCATAAAAACAAGGGTGTGTTTCATTATAGCAATTACATTTGTCATTGTTCTCTAAATGAATTAGTGTAAAACATTGAATCTTGTTTTTAAATGTTTATAAAATAAAATAAGATGATCAGAAAAAAAAATTATATTATTAAAAATGAATCATTTTCTATTAATTATTTGTATACTGTTTGGATTTATTTAAAACAGACACATATAAGATAATATAGCGACTCAAATTAAAAAAAAAAAACAGATGATGAATTTAACAACTACTAGTATGTACAATGAAAGCGGCTGTATCTTGGATTGGTAATTGAAAGAGTGAAGCCATGAGCACGTCTTGTCAGAAGCATAGGTTTTGGGAGGCAGTGAACTTGATGAACTTTTAGGACAACTTGGTAAGCAAATTTGGCCTCATGAGGTATAAATCAACTGTTATTGATGCAATTTCAACCCAAACCAGATCAGAAAATATGAAATGGAAGTTGAGACAACCAAAATGAGGAAACAAATCTTATCAGATGGGCATTTTCAATACCTAGATCTGAGATGAGTAAGAGTAACATGGAAAAAAATATGAATAGATGGGAGGGGAGAACACCAAGATTACAACAATATGGAAAAGAGGAGGAGTGAGAACTTCAGTAAAAGGAGAACACTTTGATCGGAGAAGACGTTATCTTCAAGGCGGGTAGAGGCGGCGACACATTTTGTTATGAGAGAAGAGATAAAGTAATCTAGTTTAAATAATTATTTTAAATGAAATAAATCATAAATTAAGTTCAAATAAAAGAAAAATTTATAATTATGTAATCAGTATATAGGATCATAAATAAAATAAAAAATGACCGGTTTCAAGCACATTTTTGAAACTAATATCGACAGTTGTTGAACAGTCATAAGTTCGTAAGATATTTACGACCTGTTTTTTTGCGTTGGAAAACCAATTTGAATTTTCAACTTAAATTAGTCGGAAATCCATCAAAAATATATCCGACGGATTCTGGAGTCAGAATCGGCAATATTTTCTTGTAGTTGATGAGAAATATACAAATACTAGTAACTATCGTTTAATTAATATTTTAAACAAAAGCTGTAGTTTTAAAAGGGAAAATTTCTCTACTTAACATTTACAAAAATTCAACGCTCATTAAAACTTTAATTATCACGTTAGATAAGGTAAAAAAACCCATATAAATATGATGTTATCATTCTTTATAACATCACAACAAGATCTCAATAGAAAGCTAAATTCAAATATATTTTCTCAAAATATTGTTAGTTTACATTGAAAAATGAAGAAAATTGTTTTCTGTTTAACTTTTGCAGTTCTTGTTTTATCATGTGAGTTTATTCTCGACTAGTTGTGATATATAACTATGGTATTTGATAATCTGAAATAATATAAGCATTTAAAACTAATATTTTGTATTTAATAATTTATTTATAGGTGTGTCAAGGTCAGAAAACGATGAAAATTTGCCCAATGGTGCACCAGAGCCTCCACCGGAGCCTAGTGTTAATTCAGAGGAAGATAATCTTGCAATCACTCCTACTATTTTTCAATATTATTATTGCCAACAATGTGCTCACCATTGTATGCATAAAAACAAGGGTGTGTTTCAATGTAGCAATTACATTTGTCATTGTTCTCTAAATGAATTAGTGTAAAACATTAAATCTTGTTTTTAAATGTTTATAAAATAAAATAAGATGATCAGAAAAAAAAAATTATATTATTAAAAATGAATCATTTTCTATTAATTATTTGCATACTGTTTGGATGTATTTAAAACAGATACTTATAAGATAATATAGCGACTTAAATTAAAAAAAAAAAAACAGATTATGAATTGAACAACTACTAGTATGTACAATGAAAGCGGCTGTATCTTGGATTGGTAATTGAAAGAGTGAAGCCATGAGCACGTCTTGTCAGAAGTATAGATTTTGGGAGGCAGTGAACTTGATGAACTTTTAGGACAACTTGGTAAGCAAATTTGGCCTCGTGAGGTATAAATCAACTGTTATTGATGCAATTTCAACACAAACCGGAATCGAGATCCGAAAATAAGAATTGGAAGTTGAGACAACCAAAATGAGGAAAACAAATCTTACCAGATGGGTATTTTCAATACCTAGATCTGAGATGAATAAGAACAACATGGAAAAAAAATTTGAATAGATGGGAAAGAGGAGGAGTGAGAACTTCACTAAAAGGAGAACACTTTGATCGGAGAAGACGTTATCTTCAACCTTAGAGGAGGGTAGAGGCGGCAACACATTTTGTTATGAGAGAAGAGATAAAGTAATATAGTTTAAATAATTATTTTAAATGAAATAAATCATAAATTAAGTTCAAATAAAAGAAAAATTTATAATGATGTAAACAGTATATAAGATTATAAATAAAAAAACAAATGACCGGTTTCAACCATATTTTGGAAACTATTTTCGACAGTTATTGAACAGTCATAAGTTCGTAATATATTTACGACCTGTTTTTTTCAATTCAAATTAGTCGGAAATCCATCAAAAATGTATCCGACGGATTCTGGAGTCAGAATCGGCAATATTTTCTTGTAGTGGATGAGAAATATACTAATACTAGTAACTATCCTTTAATTAATATTTTAAACAAAAACTGTAGTTTTAAAAGGGAGAGTTTCTCTACTTAGCATTTACAAAAATTCAACGCTCATTAAAAATTTAATTATCACGTTACATAAGGTAAAAAAAAGCCATATAGATATGCTGTTATCATTCTTTATAACATCACAACAAGATCTCAATAGAAAGCTAAATTCAAATATATTTTCTCAAAATATTGTTAGTTTACATTGAAAAATGAAGAAAATTGTTTTCTGTTTAACTTTTGCAGTTCTTGTTATATCATGTGAGTTTATTCTCGACTAGTTGTGATATATAACTAGGGTATTTGATAATCTGAAATAATATAAGCATTTAAAACTAATATTTTATAATTAATAATTTATTTATAGGTGTGTCAAGGTCAGAAAACGATGAAAATTTGCCGAATGGTGCACCAGAGCCTCCACCGGAGCCTAGTGTTAATTCATATGAAGATAATCTTGCAATCACTCCTACTATTTTTCAATATTATTATTGCCAACAATGTGCTCACCATTGTATGCATAAAAACAAGGGTGTGTTTCAATGTAGCAATTACATTTGTCGTTGTTCTCTAAATGAATTAGTGTAAAACATTGAATCTTGTTTTTAAATGTTTATAAAATAAAATAAGATGATCAGAAAAAAAAATAATTATATTATTAAAAATGAATCATTTTCTATTAATTATTTGCATACTGTTTGGATGTATTTAAAACAGACACATATAACATAATATAGCGACTTAAATTAAAAAAAAAAACAGATGATGAATTTAACAACTACTAGTATGTACAATGAAAGCGGCTGTATCTTGGATTGGTAATTGAAAGAGTGAAGCCATGAGCACGTCTTGTCAGAAGCATAGGTTTTGGGAGGCAGTGAACTTGATGAACTTTTAGGACAACTTGGTAAGCAAATTTGGCCTCATGAGGTATAAATCAACTGTTATTGATGCAATTTCAACCCAAACCGGAATCGAGATCCGAAAATATGAAATGGAAGTTGAGACAACCAAAATGAGGAAACAAATCTTATCAGATGGGCATTTTCAATACCTAGATCTGAGATGAGTAAGAGTAACATGGAAAAAAATATGAATAGATGGGAGGGGAGAACACCAAGATTACAACAATATGGAAAAGAGGAGGAGTGAGAACTTCAGTAAAAGGAGAACACTTTGATCGGAGAAGACGTTATCTTCAAGGCGGGTAGAGGCGGCGACACATTTTGTTATGAGAGAAGAGATAAAGTAATCTAGTTTAAATAATTATTTTAAATGAAATAAATCATAAATTAAGTTCAAATAAAAGAAAAATTTATAATTATGTAATCAGTATATAGGATCATAAATAAAATAAAAAATGACCGGTTTCAAGCACATTTTTGAAACTAATATCGACAGTTGTTGAACAGTCATAAGTTCGTAAGATATTTACGACCTGTTTTTTTGCGTTGGAAAACCAATTTGAATTTTCAACTTAAATTAGTCGGAAATCCATCAAAAATATATCCGACGGATTCTGGAGTCAGAATCGGCAATATTTTCTTGTAGTTGATGAGAAATATACAAATACTAGTAACTATCGTTTAATTAATATTTTAAACAAAAGCTGTAGTTTTAAAAGGGAAAATTTCTCTACTTAACATTTACAAAAATTCAACGCTCATTAAAACTTTAATTATCACGTTAGATAAGGTAAAAAAACCCATATAAATATGATGTTATCATTCTTTATAACATCACAACAAGATCTCAATAGAAAGCTAAATTCAAATATATTTTCTCAAAATATTGTTAGTTTACGTTGAAAAATGAAGAAAATTGTTTTCTGTTTAACTTTTGCAGTTCTTGTTTTATCATGTGAGTTTATTCTCGACTAGTTGTGATATATAACTATGGTATTTGATAATCTGAAATAATATAAGCATTTAAAACTAATATTTTGTATTTAATAATTTATTTATAGGTGTGTCAAGGTCAGAAAACGATGAAAATTTGCCCAATGGTGCACCAGAGCCTCCACCGGAGCCTAGTGTTAATTCAGATGAAGATAATCTTGCAATCACTCCTACTATTTTTCAATATTATTATTGCCAACAATGTGCTCACCATTGTATGCATAAAAACAAGGGTGTGTTTCAATGTAGCAATTACATTTGTCATTGTTCTCTAAATGAATTAGTGTAAAACATTGAATCTTGTTTTTAAATGTTTATAAAATAAAATAAGATGATCAGAAAAAAAAATTATATTATTAAAAATGAATCATTTTCTATTAATTATTTGCATACTGTTTGGATTTATTTAAAACAGACACATATAAGATAATATAGCGACTCAAATTAAAAACAAAACAAATGATGAATTTAACAACTACTAGTATGTACAATGAAAGCGGCTGTATCTTGGATTGGTAATTGAAAGAGTGAAGCTATGAGCACATCTTGTCAGAAGCATAGGTTTTGGTAGGCAATGAACTTGATGAACTTTTAGGACAACTTGGTAAGCAAATTTGGCCTCCTCAGGTATAAATCAACTGTTATTGATGCAATTTCAACCCAAACCGGAATCAAGATCCGAAAATAAGAAGTGGAAGTTGAAACAACCGAAATAAGCAAAACAATCTTAGCAGATGGGCATTTTCAATACCTATATCTGAGATGAATAAGAACAACATGGAAAAAATATATGAATAGATGGGAGGGGAGAACACGAAGATTACAACAAAATGGAAAAGATGAGGAGTGAGAACTTCACTTAAAGGAGAACACTTTGATCGGAGAAGATGTTGTCTTCAACCTTAGAGGAGGGTAGAGGCGGCGACACAATTTGTTATGAGAGAAGAGATAAAGTAATATAGTTTAAATAATTATTTTAAATGAAATAAATCGTTGTCCAAAAAAAAAATTAAATTAAATAAATCATAAATTAAGTTCAAATAAAAGAAAAATTTATAATTATGTAATCAGTATATAGGATCATAAATAAAATAAAAAATGACCGGTTTCAAGCACATTTTTGAAACTATTTTCGACAGTTGTTGAACAGTCATAAGTTCGTAAGATATTTACGACCTGTTTTTTTGCGTTGGAAAACCAATTTGAATTTTCAACTTAAATTAGTCGGAAATCCATCAAAAATATATCCGACGGATTCTGGAGTCAGAATCGGCAATATTTTCTTGTAGTGGATGAGAAATATACTAATACTAGTAACTATCGTTTAATTAATATTTTAAACAAAAGCTGTAGTTTTAAAAGGGAAAATTTCTCTACTTAACATTTACAAAAATTCAACGCTCATTAAAACTTTAATTATCACGTTACATAAGGTAAAAAAACCCATATAAATATGATGTTATCATTCTTTATAACATCACAACAAGATCTCAATAGAAAGCTAAATTCAAATATATTTTCTCAAAATATTGTTAGTTTACATTGAAAAATGAAGAAAATTGTTTTCTGTTTAACTTTTGCAGTTCTTGTTTTATCATGTGAGTTTATTCTCGACTAGTTGTGATATATAACTATGGTATTTGATAATCTGAAATAATATAAGCATTTAAAACTAATATTTTGTATTTAATAATTTATTTATAGGTGTGTCAAGGTCAGAAAACGATGAAAATTTGCCCAATGGTGCACCAGAGCCTCCACCGGAGCCTAGTGTTAATTCAGAGGAAGATAATCTTGCAATCACTCCTACTATTTTTCAATATTATTATTGCCAACAATGTGCTCACCATTGTATGCATAAAAACAAGGGTGTGTTTCAATGTAGCAATTACATTTGTCATTGTTCTCTAAATGAATTAGTGTAAAACATTGAATCTTGTTTTTAAATGTTTATAAAATAAAATAAGATGATCAGAAAAAAAAAATTATATTATTAAAAATGAATCATTTTCTATTAATTATTTGCATACTGTTTGGATGTATTTAAAACAGATACTTATAAGATAATATAGCGACTTAAATTAAAAAAAAAAAAACAGATTATGAATTGAACAACTACTAGTATGTACAATGAAAGCGGCTGTATCTTGGATTGGTAATTGAAAGAGTGAAGCCATGAGCACGTCTTGTCAGAAGTATAGATTTTGGGAGGCAGTGAACTTGATGAACTTTTAGGACAACTTGGTAAGCAAATTTGGCCTCGTGAGGTATAAATCAACTGTTATTGATGCAATTTCAACACAAACCGGAATCGAGATCCGAAAATAAGAATTGGAAGTTGAGACAACCAAAATGAGGAAACAAATCTTACCAGATGGGTATTTTCAATACCTAGATCTGAGATGAATAAGAACAACATGGAAAAAAAATTTGAATAGATGGGAAAGAGGAGGAGTGAGAACTTCACTAAAAGGAGAACACTTTGATCGGAGAAGACGTTATCTTCAACCTTAGAGGAGGGTAGAGGCGGCAACACATTTTGTTATGAGAGAAGAGATAAAGTAATATAGTTTAAATAATTATTTTAAATGAAATAAATCATAAATTAAGTTCAAATAAAAGAAAAATTTATAATGATGTAAACAGTATATAGGATTATAAATAAAAAAACAAATGACCGGTTTCAACCATATTTTGGAAACTATTTTCGACAGTTATTGAACAGTCATAAGTTCGTAATATATTTACGACCTGTTTTTTTCAATTCAAATTAGTCGGAAATCCATCAAAAATGTATCCGACGGATTCTGGAGTCAGAATCGGCAATATTTTCTTGTAGTGGATGAGAAATATACTAATACTAGTAACTATCCTTTAATTAATATTTTAAACAAAAACTGTAGTTTTAAAAGGGAGAGTTTCTCTACTTAGCATTTACAAAAATTCAACGCTCATTAAAAATTTAATTATCACGTTACATAAGGTAAAAAAAAGCCATATAGATATGCTGTTATCATTCTTTATAACATCACAACAAGATCTCAATAGAAAGCTAAATTCAAATATATTTTCTCAAAATATTGTTAGTTTACATTGAAAAATGAAGAAAATTGTTTTCTGTTTAACTTTTGCAGTTCTTGTTATATCATGTGAGTTTATTCTCGACTAGTTGTGATATATAACTATGGTATTTGATAATCTGAAATAATATAAGCATTTAAAACTAATATTTTATAATTAATAATTTATTTATAGGTGTGTCAAGGTCAGAAAACGATGAAAATTTGCCGAATGGTGCACCAGAGCCTCCACCGGAGCCTAGTGTTAATTCAGATGAAGATAATCTTGCAATCACTCCTACTATTTTTCAATATTATTATTGCCAACAATGTGCTCACCATTGTATGCATAAAAACAAGGGTGTGTTTCAATGTAGCAATTACATTTGTCGTTGTTCTCTAAATGAATTAGTGTAAAACATTGAATCTTGTTTTTAAATGTTTATAAAATAAAATAAGATGATCAGAAAAAAAAATAATTATATTATTAAAAATGAATCATTTTCTATTAATTATTTGCATACTGTTTGGATGTATTTAAAACAGACACATATAAGATAATATAGCGACTTAAATTAAAAAAAAAAACAGATGATGAATTTAACAACTACTAGTATGTACAATGAAAGCGGCTGTATCTTGGATTGGTAATTGAAAGAGTGAAGCCATGAGCACGTCTTGTCAGAAGCATAGGTTTTGGGAGGCAGTGAACTTGATGAACTTTTAGGACAACTTGGTAAGCAAATTTGGCCTCATGAGGTATAAATCAACTGTTATTGATGCAATTTCAACCCAAACCGGAATCGAGATCCGAAAATATGAAATGGAAGTTGAGACAACCAAAATGAGGAAACAAATCTTATCAGATGGGCATTTTCAATACCTAGATCTGAGATGAGTAAGAGTAACATGGAAAAAAATATGAATAGATGGGAGGGGAGAACACCAAGATTACAACAATATGGAAAAGAGGAGGAGTGAGAACTTCAGTAAAAGGAGAACACTTTGATCGGAGAAGACGTTATCTTCAAGGCGGGTAGAGGCGGCGACACATTTTGTTATGAGAGAAGAGATAAAGTAATCTAGTTTAAATAATTATTTTAAATGAAATAAATCATAAATTAAGTTCAAATAAAAGAAAAATTTATAATTATGTAATCAGTATATAGGATCATAAATAAAATAAAAAATGACCGGTTTCAAGCACATTTTTGAAACTAATATCGACAGTTGTTGAACAGTCATAAGTTCGTAAGATATTTACGACCTGTTTTTTTGCGTTGGAAAACCAATTTGAATTTTCAACTTAAATTAGTCGGAAATCCATCAAAAATATATCCGACGGATTCTGGAGTCAGAATCGGCAATATTTTCTTGTAGTTGATGAGAAATATACAAATACTAGTAACTATCGTTTAATTAATATTTTAAACAAAAGCTGTAGTTTTAAAAGGGAAAATTTCTCTACTTAACATTTACAAAAATTCAACGCTCATTAAAACTTTAATTATCACGTTAGATAAGGTAAAAAACCCATATAAATATGATGTTATCATTCTTTATAACATCACAACAAGATCTCAATAGAAAGCTAAATTCAAATATATTTTCTCAAAATATTGTTAGTTTACGTTGAAAAATGAAGAAAATTGTTTTCTGTTTAACTTTTGCAGTTCTTGTTTTATCATGTGAGTTTATTCTCGACTAGTTGTGATATATAACTATGGTATTTGATAATCTGAAATAATATAAGCATTTAAAACTAATATTTTGTATTTAATAATTTATTTATAGGTGTGTCAAGGTCAGAAAACGATGAAAATTTGCCCAATGGTGCACCAGAGCCTCCACCGGAGCCTAGTGTTAATTCAGATGAAGATAATCTTGCAATCACTCCTACTATTTTTCAATATTATTATTGCCAACAATGTGCTCACCATTGTATGCATAAAAACAAGGGTGTGTTTCAATGTAGCAATTACATTTGTCATTGTTCTCTAAATGAATTAGTGTAAAACATTGAATCTTGTTTTTAAATGTTTATAAAATAAAATAAGATGATCAGAAAAAAAAAATTATATTATTAAAAATGAATCATTTTCTATTAATTATTTGTATACTGTTTGGATTTATTTAAAACAGACACATATAAGATAATATAGCGACTCAAATTAAAAACAAAACAAATGATGAATTTAACAACTACTAGTATGTACAATGAAAGCGGCTGTATCTTGGATTGGTAATTGAAAGAGTGAAGCTATGAGCACATCTTGTCAGAAGCATAGGTTTTGGTAGGCAATGAACTTGATGAACTTTTAGGACAACTTGGTAAGCAAATTTGGCCTCCTCAGGTATAAATCAACTGTTATTGATGCAATTTCAACCCAAACCGGAATCAAGATCCGAAAATAAGAAGTGGAAGTTGAAACAACCGAAATAAGCAAAACAATCTTAGCAGATGGGCATTTTCAATACCTATATCTGAGATGAATAAGAACAACATGGAAAAAATATATGAATAGATGGGAGGGGAGAACACGAAGATTACAACAAAATGGAAAAGATGAGGAGTGAGAACTTCACTTAAAGGAGAACACTTTGATCGGAGAAGATGTTGTCTTCAACCTTAGAGGAGGGTAGAGGCGGCGACACAATTTGTTATGAGAGAAGAGATAAAGTAATATAGTTTAAATAATTATTTTAAATGAAATAAATCGTTGTCCAAAAAAAAAATTAAAAAAAAATTAAATAAATCATAAATTAAGTTCAAATAAAAGAAAAATTTATAATTATGTAATCAGTATATAGGATCATAAATAAAATAAAAAATGACCGGTTTCAAGCACATTTTTGAAACTATTTTCGACAGTTGTTGAACAGTCATAAGTTCGTAAGATATTTACGACCTGTTTTTTTGCGTTGGAAAACCAATTTGAATTTTCAACTTAAATTAGTCGGAAATCCATCAAAAGTATATCCGACGGATTCTGGAGTCAGAATCGGCAATATTTTCTTGTAGTGGATGAGAAATATACTAATACTAGTAACTATCGTTTAATTAATATTTTAAACAAAAGCTGTAGTTTTAAAAGGGAAAATTTCTCTACTTAACATTTACAAAAATTCAACGCTCATTAAAACTTTAATTATCACGTTAGATAAGGTAAAAAAACCCATATAAATATGATGTTATCATTCTTGATAACATCACAACAAGATCTCAATAGAAAGCTAAATTCAAATATATTTTCTCAAAATATTGTTAGTTTACATTGAAAAATGAAGAAAATTGTTTTCTGTTTAACTTTTGCAGTTCTTGTTTTATCATGTGAGTTTATTCTCGACTAGTTGTGATATATAACTATGGTATTTGATAATCTGAAATAATATAAGCATTTAAAACTAATATTTTGTATTTAATAATTTATTTATAGGTGTGTCAAGGTCAGAAAACGATGAAAATTTGCCCAATGGTGCACCAGAGCCTCCACCGGAGCCTAGTGTTAATTCAGATGAAGATAATCTTGCAATCACTCCTACTATTTATCAATATTATTATTGCCAACAATGTGCTCACCATTGTATGCATAAAAACAAGGGTGTGTTTCAATGTAGCAATTACATTTGTCATTGTTCTCTAAATGAATTAGTGTAAAACATTGAATCTTGTTTTTAAATGTTTATAAAATAAAATAAGATGATCAGAAAAAAAAATTATATTATTAAAAATGAATCATTTTCTATTAATTATTTGCATACTGTTTGGATGTATTTAAAATAGACACATATAAGATAATATAGCGACTCAAATTAAAAACAAAACAAATGATGAATTTAACAACTACTAGTATGTACAATGAAAGCGGCTGTATCTTGGATTGGTAATTGAAAGAGTGAAGCTATGAGAACATCTTGTCAGAAGCATAGGTTTTGGTAGGCAATGAACTTGATGAACTTTTAGGACAACTTGGTAAGCAAATTTGGCCTCCTCAGGTATAAATCAACTGTTATTGATGCAATTTCAACCCAAACCGGAATCAAGATCCGAAAATAAGAAGTGGAAGTTGAAACAACCGAAATAAGCAAAACAATCTTAGCAGATGGGCATTTTCAATACCTATATCTGAGATGAATAAGAACAACATGGAAAAAATATATGAATAGATGGGAGGGGAGAACACGAAGATTACAACAAAATGGAAAAGATGAGGAGTGAGAACTTCACTTAAAGGAGAACACTTTGATCGGAGAAGATGTTGTCTTCAACCTTAGAGGAGGGTAGAGGCGGCGACACAATTTGTTATGAGAGAAGAGATAAAGTAATATAGTTTAAATAATTATTTTAAATGAAATAAATCGTTGTCCAAAAAAAAAATTAAAAAAAAATTAAATAAATCATAAATTAAGTTCAAATAAAAGAAAAATTTATAATTATGTAATCAGTATATAGGATCATAAATAAAATAAAAAATGACCGGTTTCAAGCACATTTTTGAAACTATTTTCGACAGTTGTTGAACAGTCATAAGTTCGTAAGATATTTACGACCTGTTTTTTTGCGTTGGAAAACCAATTTGAATTTTCAACTTAAATTAGTCGGAAATCCATCAAAAGTATATCCGACGGATTCTGGAGTCAGAATCGGCAATATTTTCTTGTAGTGGATGAGAAATATACTAATACTAGTAACTATCGTTTAATTAATATTTTAAACAAAAGCTGTAGTTTTAAAAGGGAAGTTTCTCTACTTAACATTTACAAAAATTCAACGCTCATTAAAACTTTAATTATCACGTTACATAAGGTAAAAAAACCCATATAAATATGATGTTATCATTCTTTATAACATCACAACAAGATCTCAATAGAAAGCTAAATTCAAATATATTTTCTCAAAATATTGTTAGTTTACATTGAAAAATGAAGAAAATTGTTTTCTGTTTAACTTTTGCAGTTCTTGTTTTATCATGTGAGTTTATTCTCGACTAGTTGTGATATATAACTATGGTATTTGATAATCTGAAATAATATAAGCATTTAAAACTAATATTTTGTATTTAATAATTTATTTATAGGTGTGTCAAGGTCAGAAAACGATGAAAATTTGCCCAATGGTGCACCAGAGCCTCCACCGGAGCCTAGTGTTAATTCAGATGAAGATAATCTTGCAATCACTCCTACTATTTTTCAATATTATTATTGCCAACAATGTGCTCACCATTGTATGCATAAAAACAAGGGTGTGTTTCAATGTAGCAATTACATTTGTCGTTGTTCTCTAAATGAATTAGTGTAAAACATTGAATCTTGTTTTTAAATGTTTATAAAATAAAATAAGATGATCAGAAAAAAAAATAATTATATTATTAAAAATGAATCATTTTCTATTAATTATTTGCATACTGTTTGGATGTATTTAAAACAGACACATATAAGATAATATAGCGACTTAAATTAAAAACAAAACAGATGATGAATTTAACAACTACTAGTATGTACAATGAAAGCGGCTGTATCTTGGATTGATAATTGAAAGAGTGAAGCCATGAGCACGTCTTGTCAGAAGCATAGGTTTTGGTAGGCAGTGAACTTGATGAACTTTTAGGACAACTTGGTAAGCAAATTTGGCCTCATGAGGTATAAATCAACTGTTATTGATGCAATTTCAACCCAAATCGGAATCAAGATCCGAAAATAAAAAGTAGAAGTTGAGACAACCGAAATGAGCAAAACAATCTTACCAGATGGGCATTTTCAATACCTATATCTGAGATGAATAAGAACAACATGGAAAAAATATATGAATAGATGGGTGGGGAGAACACGAAGATTACAACAAAATGGAAAAGAGGAGGAGTGAGAACTTCACTAAAAGGAGAACACTTTGATCGGAGAAGACGTTGTCTTCAACCTTAGAGGAGGGTAGAGACGGCGACACATTTTGTTATGAGAGAAGAGATAAAGTAATATAGTTTAAATAATTATTTTAAATGAAATAAATCATAAATTAAGTTCAAATAAAAGAAAAATTTATAATTATGTAATCAGTATATAGGATCATAAATAAAATAAAAAATGACCGGTTTCAACCACATTTTTGAAACTATTTTCGACAGTTGTTGAACAGTCATAAGTTCGTAAGATATTTACGACCTGTTTTTTTGCGTCGGAAAACCAATTTGAATTTTCAACTTAAATTAGTCGGAAATCCATCAAAAATATATCCGACGGATTCTGGAGTCAGAATCGGCAATATTTTCTTGTAGTGGATGAGAAATATACTAATACTAGTAACTATCCTTTAATTAATATTTTAAACAAAAACTGTAGTTTTAAACGGGAGAGTTTCTCTACTTAGCATTTACAAAAATTCAACGCTCATTAAAACTTTAATTATCACGTTACATAAGGTAAAAAACAAGCCATATAAATATGATGTTATCATTCTTTATAACATCACAACAAGATCTCAATAGAAAGCTAAATTCAAATATATTTTCTCAAAATATTGTTAGTTTACGTTGAAAAATGAAGAAAATTGTTTTCTGTTTAACTTTTGCAGTTCTTGTTTTATCATGTGAGTTTATTCTCGACTAGTTGTGATATATAACTATGGTATTTGATAATCTGAAATAATATAAGCATTTAAAACTAATATTTTGTAATTAATAATTTATTTATAGGTGTGTCAAGGTCAGAAAACGATGAAAATTTGCCCAATGGTGCACCAGAGCCTCCACCGGAGCCTAGTGTTAATTCAGATGAAGATAATCTTGCAATCACTCCTACTATTTTTCAATATTATTATTGCCAACAATGTGCTCACCATTGTATGCATAAAAACAAGGGTGTGTTTCAATGTAGCAATTACATTTGTCGTTGTTCTCTAAATGAATTAGTGTAAAACATTGAATCTTGTTTTTAAATGTTTATAAAATAAAATAAGATGATCAGAAAAAAAAATAATTATATTATTAAAAATGAATCATTTTCTATTAATTATTTGCATACTGTTTGGATGTATTTAAAACAGACACATATAAGATAATATAGCGACTTAAATTAAAAACAAAACAGATGATGAATTTAACAACTACTAGTATGTACAATGAAAGCGGCTGTATCTTGGATTGGTAATTGAAAGAGTGAAGCCATGAGCACGTCTTGTCAGAAGCATAGGTTTTGGTAGGCAGTGAACTTGATGAACTTTTAGGACAACTTGGTAAGCAAATTTGGCCTCATGAGGTATAAATCAACTGTTATTGATGCAATTTCAACCCAAATCGGAATCAAGATCCGGAAATAAAAAGTAGAAGTTGAGACAACCGAAATGAGCAAAACAATCTTACCAGATGGGCATTTTCAATACCTATATCTGAGATGAATAAGAACAACATTGAAAAAATATATGAATAGATGGGTGGGGAGAACACGAAGATTACAACAAAATGGAAAAGAGGAGGAGTGAGAACTTCACTAAAAGGAGAACACTTTGATCGGAGAAGACGTTGTCTTCAACCTTAGAGGAGGGTAGAGACGGCGACACATTTTGTTATGAGAGAAGAGACAAAGTAATATAGTTTAAATAATTATTTTAAATGAAATAAATAATAAATTAATTTCAAATAAAAGAAAAATTTATAATTATGTAATCAGTATATAGGATCATAAATAAAATAAAAAATGACCGGTTTCAACCACATTTTTGAAACTATTTTCGACAGTTGTTGAACAGTCATAAGTTCGTAAGATATTTACGACCTGTTTTTTTGCGTCGGAAAACCAATTTGAATTTTCAACTTAAATTAGTCGGAAATCCATCAAAAATATATCCGACGGATTCTGGAGTCAGAATCGGCAATATTTTCTTGTAGTGGATGAGAAATATACTAATACTAGTAACTATCGTTTAATTAATATTTTAAACAAAAGCTGTAGTTTTAAACGGGAGAGTTTCTCTACTTAGCATTTACAAAAATTCAACGCTCATTAAAACTTTAATTATCACGTTACATAAGGTAAAAAACAAGCCATATAAATATGATGTTATCATTCTTTATAACATCACAACAAGATCTCAATAGAAAGCTAAATTCAAATATATTTTCTCAAAATATTGTTAGTTTACGTTGAAAAATGAAGAAAATTGTTTTCTGTTTAACTTTTGCAGTTCTTGTTTTATCATGTGAGTTTATTCTCGACTAGTTGTGATATATAACTATGGTATTTGATAATCTGAAATAATATAAGCATTTAAAACTAATATTTTGTATTTAATAATTTATTTATAGGTGTGTCAAGGTCAGAAAACGATGAAAATTTGCCCAATGGTGCACCAGAGCCTCCACCGGAGCCTAGTGTTAATTCAGATGAAGATAATCTTGCAATCACTCCTACTATTTTTCAATATTATTATTGCCAACAATGTGCTCACCATTGTATGCATAAAAACAAGGGTGTGTTTCAATGTAGCAATTACATTTGTCATTGTTCTCTAAATGAATTAGTGTAAAACATTGAATCTTGTTTTTAAATGTTTATAAAATAAAATAAGATGATCAGAAAAAAAAATTATATTATTAAAAATGAATCATTTTCTATTAATTATTTGCATACTGTTTGGATGTATTTAAAACAGATACTTATAAGATAATATAGCGACTTAAATTAAAAAAAAAAAAACAGATTATGAATTGAACAACTACTAGTATGTACAATGAAAGCGGCTGTATCTTGGATTGGTAATTGAAAGAGTGAAGCCATGAGCACGTCTTGTCAGAAGTATAGATTTTGGGAGGCAGTGAACTTGATGAACTTTTAGGACAACTTGGTAAGCAAATTTGGCCTCGTGAGGTATAAATCAACTGTTATTGATGCAATTTCAACACAAACCGGAATCGAGATCCGAAAATAAGAATTGGAAGTTGAGACAACCAAAATGAGGAAACAAATCTTACCAGATGGGCATTTTCAATACCTAGATCTGAGATGAATAAGAACAACATGGAAAAAAAATTTGAATAGATGGGAAAGAGGAGGAGTGAGAACTTCACTAAAAGGAGAACACTTTGATCGGAGAAGACGTTATCTTCAACCTTAGAGGAGGGTAGAGGCGGCAACACATTTTGTTATGAGAGAAGAGATAAAGTAATATAGTTTAAATAATTATTTTAAATGAAATAAATCATAAATTAAGTTCAAATAAAAGAAAAATTTATAATGATGTAAACAGTATATAGGATTATAAATAAAAAAACAAATGACCGGTTTCAACCATATTTTGGAAACTATTTTCGACAGTTATTGAACAGTCATAAGTTCGTAATATATTTACGACCTGTTTTTTTCAATTCAAATTAGTCGGAAATCCATCAAAAATGTATCCGACGGATTCTGGAGTCAGAATCGGCAATATTTTCTTGTAGTGGATGAGAAATATACTAATACTAGTAACTATCCTTTAATTAATATTTTAAACAAAAACTGTAGTTTTAAAAGGGAGAGTTTCTCTACTTAGCATTTACAAAAATTCAACGCTCATTAAAAATTTAATTATCACGTTACATAAGGTAAAAAAAAGCCATATAGATATGCTGTTATCATTCTTTATAACATCACAACAAGATCTCAATAGAAAGCTAAATTCAAATATATTTTCTCAAAATATTGTTAGTTTACGTTGAAAAATGAAGAAAATTGTTTTCTGTTTAACTTTTGCAGTTCTTGTTTTATCATGTGAGTTTATTCTCGACTAGTTGTGATATATAACTATGGTATTTGATAATCTGAAATAATATAAGCATTTAAAACTAATATTTTGTAATTAATAATTTATTTATAGGTGTGTCAAGGTCAGAAAACGATGAAAATTTGCCCAATGGTGCACCAGAGCCTCCACCGGAGCCTAGTGTTAATTCAGATGAAGATAATCTTGCAATCACTCCTACTATTTTTCAATATTATTATTGCCAACAATGTGCTCACCATTGTATGCATAAAAACAAGGGTGTGTTTCAATGTAGCAATTACATTTGTCGTTGTTCTCTAAATGAATTAGTGTAAAACATTGAATCTTGTTTTTAAATGTTTATAAAATAAAATAAGATGATCAGAAAAAAAAATTATATTATTAAAAATGAATCATTTTCTATTAATTATTTGCATACTGTTTGGATGTATTTAAAACAGACACATATAAGATAATATAGCGACTTAAATTAAAAACAAAACAGATGATGAATTTAACAACTACTAGTATGTACAATGAAAGCGGCTGTATCTTGGATTGGTAATTGAAAGAGTGAAGCCATGAGCACGTCTTGTCAGAAGCATAGGTTTTGGTAGGCAGTGAACTTGATGAACTTTTAGGACAACTTGGTAAGCAAATTTGGCCTCATGAGGTATAAATCAACTGTTATTGATGCAATTTCAACCCAAATCGGAATCAAGATCCGAAAATAAAAAGTAGAAGTTGAGACAACCGAAATGAGCAAAACAATCTTACCAGATGGGCATTTTCAATACCTATATCTGAGATGAATAAGAACAACATGGAAAAAATATATGAATAGATGGGAGGGGAGAACACGAAGATTACAACAAAATGGAAAAGAGGAGGAGTGAGAACTTCACTAAAAGGAGAACACTTTGATCGGAGAAGACGTTGTCTTCAACCTTAGAGGAGGTAGAGACGGCGACACATTTTGTTATGAGAGAAGAGATAAAGTAATATAGTTTGAATAATTATTTTAAATGAATTAAATAATAAATTAAGTTCAAATAAAAGAAAAATTTATAATTATGTAATCAGTATATAGGATCATAAATAAAATAAAAAATGATCGGTTTCAACCACATTTTTGAAACTATTTTCGACAGTTGTTGAACAGTCATAAGTTCGTAAGATATTTACGACCTGTTTTTTTGCGTCGGAAAACCAATTTGAATTTTCAACTTAAATTAGTCGGAAATCCATCAAAAATATATCCGACGGATTCTGGAGTCAGAATCGGCAATATTTTCTTGTAGTGGATGAGAAATATACTAATACTAGTAACTATCCTTTAATTAATATTTTAAACAAAAACTGTAGTTTTAAACGGGAGAGTTTCTCTACTTAGCATTTACAAAAATTCAACGCTCATTAAAACTTTAATTATCACGTTACATAAGGTAAAAAACAAGCCATATAAATATGATGTTATCATTCTTTATAACATCACAACAAGATCTCAATAGAAAGCTAAATTCAAATATATTTTCTCAAAATATTGTTAGTTTACGTTGAAAAATGAAGAAAATTGTTTTCTGTTTAAATTTTGCAGTTCTTGTTTTATCATGTGAGTTTATTCTCGACTAGTTGTGAATAAGGGTGTGTTTCATACTAGTTGTATGCATAAAAACAAGGGTGTGTTTCAATGTAGCAATTACATTTGTCGTTGTTCTCTAAATGAATTAGTGTAAAACATTGAATCTTGTTTTTAAATGTTTATAAAATAAAATAAGATGATCAGAAAAAAAAAATTATATTATTAAAAATGAATCATTTTCTATTAATTATTTACATACTGTTTGGATGTATTTAAAACACACATATAAGATAATATAGCGACTTAAATTAAAAACAAAACAGATGATGAATTTAACAACTACTAGTATGTACAATGAAAGCGGCTGTATCTTGGATTGGTAATTGAAAGAGTGAAGCCATGAGCACGTCTTGTCAGAAGCATAGGTTTTGGTAGGCAGTGAACTTGATGAACTTTTAGGACAACTTGGTAAGCAAATTTGGCCTCATGAGGTATAAATCAACTGTTATTGATGCAATTTCAACACAAATCGGAATCAAGATCCGAAAATAAAAAGTAGAAGTTGAGACAACCGAAATGAGCAAAACAATCTTACCAGATGGGCATTTTCAATACCTATATCTGAGATGAATAAGAACAACATGGAAAAAATATATGAATAGATGGGAGGGGAGAACACGAAGATTACAACAAAATGGAAAAGAGGAGGAGTGAGAACTTCACTAAAAGGAGAACACTTTGATCGGAGAAGACGTTGTCTTCAACCTTAGAGGAGGGTAGAGACGGCGACACATTTTGTTATGAGAGAAGAGATAAAGTAATATAGTTTAAATAATTATTTTAAATGAAATAAATAATAAATTAAGTTCAAATAAAAGAAAAATTTATAATTATGTAATCAGTATATAGGATCATAAATAAAATAAAAAATGACCGGTTTCAACCACATTTTTGAAACTATTTTCGACAGTTGTTGAACAGTCATAAGTTCGTAAGATATTTACGACCTGTTTTTTTGCGTCGGAAAACCAATTTGAATTTTCAACTTAAATTAGTCGGAAATCCATCAAAAATATATCCGACGGATTCTGGAGTCAGAATCGGCAATATTTTCTTGTAGTGGATGAGAAATATACTAATACTAGTAACTATCCTTTAATTAATATTTTAAACAAAAACTGTAGTTTTAAAAGGGAGAGTTTCTCTACTTAGCATTTACAAAAATTCAACGCTCATTAAAACTTTAATTATCACGTTACATAAGGTAAAAAAAAAGCCATATAAATATGATGTTATCATTCTTTATAACATCACAACAAGATCTCAATAGAAAGCTAAATTCAAATATATTTTCTCAAAATATTGTTAGTTTACGTTGAAAAATGAAGAAAATTGTTTTCTGTTTAACTTTTGCAGTTCTTGTTTTATCATGTGAGTTTATTCTCGACTAGTTGTGATATATAACTATGGTATTTGATAATCTGAAATAATATAAGCATTTAAAACTAATATTTTGTATTTAATAATTTATTTATAGGTGTGTCAAGGTCAGAAAACGATGAAAATTTGCCCAATGGTGCACCAGAGCCTCCACCGGAGCCTAGTGTTAATTCAGATGAAGATAATCTTGCAATCACTCCTACTATTTTTCAATATTATTATTGCCAACAATGTGCTCACCATTGTATGCATAAAAACAAGGGTGTGTTTCAATGTAGCAATTACATTTGTCGTTGTTCTCTAAATGAATTAGTGTAAAACATTGAATCTTGTTTTTAAATGTTTATAAAATAAAATAAGATGATCAGAAAAAAAAATAATTATATTATTAAAAATGAATCATTTTCTATTAATTATTTGCATACTGTTTGGATGTATTTAAAACAGACACATATAAGATAATATAGCGACTTAAATTAAAAAAAAACAGATGATGAATTTAACAACTACTAGTATGTACAATGAAAGCGGCTGTATCTTGGATTGGTAATTGAAAGAGTGAAGCCATGAGCACGTCTTGTCAGAAGCATAGGTTTTGGGAGGCAGTGAACTTGATGAACTTTTAGGACAACTTGGTAAGCAAATTTGGCCTCATGAGGTATAAATCAACTGTTATTGATGCAATTTCAACCCAAACCGGAATCAGATCCGAAAATAAAATGGAAGTTGAGACAACCAAAATGAGGAAACAAATCTTACCAGATGGGCATTTTCAATACCTAGATCTGAGATGAATAAGAACAACATGGAAAAAAATATGAATAGATGGGAGGGGAGAACACGAAGATTACAACAAAATGGAAAAGAGGAGGAGTGAGAACTTCACTAAAAGGAGAACACTTTGATCGGAGAAGACGTTATCTTCAACCTTAGAGGAGGGTAGAGGCGGCGACACATTTTGTTATGAGAGAAGAGATAAAGTAATATAGTTTAAATAATTATTTTAAATGAAATAAATCATAAATTAAGTTCAAATAAAAGAAAAATTTATAATTATGTAATCAGTATATAGGATCATAAATAAAATAAAAAATGACCGGTTTCAACCACATTTTTGAAACTATTTTCGACAGTTGTTGAACAGTCATAAGTTCGTAAGATATTTACGACCTGTTTTTTTGCGTCGGAAAACCAATTTGAATTTTCAACTTAAATTAGTCGGAAATCCATCAAAAATATATCCGACGGATTCTGGAGTCAGAATCGGCAATATTTTCTTGTAGTGGATGAGAAATATACTAATACTAGTAACTATCCTTTAATTAATATTTTAAACAAAAACTGTAGTTTTAAACGGGAGAG
This sequence comes from Microthlaspi erraticum, assembly GCA_902728155.2. Classification (NCBI taxonomy): domain Eukaryota; kingdom Viridiplantae; phylum Streptophyta; class Magnoliopsida; order Brassicales; family Brassicaceae; genus Microthlaspi; species Microthlaspi erraticum. The sequence continues at coordinate 67,861 of CACVBM020001275.1, forward strand.
TTTCTCTACTTAGCATTTACAAAAATTCAACGCTCATTAAAACTTTAATTATCACGTTACATAAGGTAAAAAACAAGCCATATAAATATGATGTTATCATTCTTTATAACATCACAACAAGATCTCAATAGAAAGCTAAATTCAAATATATTTTCTCAAAATATTGTTAGTTTACGTTGAAAAATGAAGAAAATTGTTTTCTGTTTAACTTTTGCAGTTCTTGTTTTATCATGTGAGTTTATTCTCGACTAGTTGTGATATATAACTATGGTATTTGATAATCTGAAATAATATAAGCATTTAAAACTAATATTTTGTAATTAATAATTTATTTATAGGTGTGTCAAGGTCAGAAAACGATGAAAATTTGCCCAATGGTGCACCAGAGCCTCCACCGGAGCCTAGTGTTAATTCAGATGAAGATAATCTTGCAATCACTCCTACTATTTTTCAATATTATTATTGCCAACAATGTGCTCACCATTGTATGCATAAAAACAAGGGTGTGTTTCAATGTAGCAATTACATTTGTCGTTGTTCTCTAAATGAATTAGTGTAAAACATTGAATCTTGTTTTTAAATGTTTATAAAATAAAATAAGATGATCAGAAAAAAATAATAAGTATATTATTAAAAATAAATCATTTTCTATTAATTATTTGCATACTGTTTGGATGTATTTAAAACAGACACATATAAGATAATATAGCGACTTAAATTAAAAACAAAACAGATGATGAATTTAACAACTACTAGTATGTACAATGAAAGCGGCTGTATCTTGGATTGATAATTGAAACAGTGAAGCCATGAGCACGTCTTGTCAGAAGCATAGGTTTTGGTAGGCAGTGAACTTGATGAACTTTTAGGACAACTTGGTAAGCAAATTTGGCCTCATGAGGTATAAATCAACTGTTATTGATGCAATTTCAACCCAAATCGGAATCAAGATCCGGAAATAAAAAGTAGAAGTTGAGACAACCGAAATGAGCAAAACAATCTTACCAGATGGGCATTTTCAATACCTATATCTGAGATGAATAAGAACAACATTGAAAAAATATATGAATAGATGGGTGGGGAGAACACGAAGATTACAACAAAATGGAAAAGAGGAGGAGTGAGAACTTCACTAAAAGGAGAACACTTTGATCGGAGAAGACGTTGTCTTCAACCTTAGAGGAGGGTAGAGACGGCGACACATTTTGTTATGAGAGAAGAGACAAAGTAATATAGTTTGAATAATTATTTTAAATGAAATAAATAATAAATTAATTTCAAATAAAAGAAAAATTTATAATTATGTAATCAGTATATAGGATCATAAATAAAATAAAAAATGACCGGTTTCAACCACATTTTTGAAACTATTTTCGACAGTTGTTGAACAGTCATAAGTTCGTAAGATATTTACGACCTGTTTTTTTGCGTCGGAAAACCAATTTGAATTTTCAACTTAAATTAGTCGGAAATCCATCAAAAATATATCCGACGGATTCTGGAGTCAGAATCGGCAATATTTTCTTGTAGTGGATGAGAAATATACTAATACTAGTAACTATCCTTTAATTAATATTTTAAACAAAAACTGTAGTTTTAAACGGGAGAGTTTCTCTACTTAGCATTTACAAAAATTCAACGCTCATTAAAACTTTAATTATCACGTTACATAAGGTAAAAAACAAGCCATATAAATATGATGTTATCATTCTTTATAACATCACAACAAGATCTCAATAGAAAGCTAAATTCAAATATATTTTCTCAAAATATTGTTAGTTTACGTTGAAAAATGAAGAAACTTGTTTTCTGTTTAACTTTTGCTGTAAGTTTATTCTCGACTAGTTGTAATATAGAACTATGGTATTTGATAATCTGAAATAATATAAGCATTTAAAACTAATATTTTGTAATTAATAATGTATTAATAGGTGTGTCAAGGTCAGAAAACGATGAAAATTTGCCCAATGGTGCACCAGAGCCTCCACCGGAGCCTAATGTTAATTCAGATGAAGATAATCTTGCAATCACTCCTACTATTTTTCAATATTATTATTGCCAACAATGTGCTCACCATTGTATGCATAAAAACAAGGGTGTGTTTCATTGTAGCAATTACATTTGTCGTTGTTCTCTAAATGAATTAGTGTAAAACATTGAATCTTGTTTTTAAATGTTTATAAAATAAAATAAGATGATCAGAAAAAAAAATAATTATATTATTAAAAAAGAATCATTTTCTATTAATTATTTGCATACTGTTTGGATGTATTTAAAACAGACACATATAAGATAATATAGCGACTTAAATTAAAAACAAAACAGATGATGAATTTAACAACTACTAGTATGTACAATGAAAGCGGCTGTATCTTGGATTGGTAATTGAAAGAGTGAAGCCATGAGCACGTCTTGTCAGAAGCATAGGTTTTGGTAGGCAGTGAACTTGATGAACTTTTAGGACAACTTGGTAAGCAAATTTGGCCTCATGAGGTATAAATCAACTGTTATTGATGCAATTTCAACCCAAATCGGAATCAAGATCCGGAAATAAAAAGTAGAAGTTGAGACAACCGAAATGAGCAAAACAATCTTACCAGATGGGCATTTTCAATACCTATATCTGAGATGAATAAGAACAACATTGAAAAAATATATGAATAGATGGGAGGGGAGAACACGAAGATTACAACAAAATGGAAAAGAGGAGGAGTGAGAACTTCACTAAAAGGAGAACACTTTGATCGGAGAAGACGTTGTCTTCAACCTTAGAGGAGGGTAGAGACGGCGACACATTTTGTTATGAGAGAAGAGACAAAGTAATATAGTTTAAATAATTATTTTAAATGAAATAAATAATAAATTAATTTCAAATAAAAGAAAAATTTATAATTATGTAATCAGTATATAGGATCATAAATAAAATAAAAAATGACCGGTTTCAACCACATTTTTGAAACTATTTTCGACAGTTGTTGAACAGTCATAAGTTCGTAAGATATTTACGACCTGTTTTTTTGCGTCGGAAAAACAATTTGAATTTTCAACTTAATTTAGTCGGAAATCCATCAAAAATATATCCGACGGATTCAAGAGTCAGAATCGGCAATATTTTCTTGTAGTGGATGAGAAATATACTAATACTAGTAACTATCATTTAGTTAATATTTTAAACAAAAACTGTAGTTTTAAACGGGAGAGTTTCTCTACTTAGCATTTACAAAAATTCAACGCTCATTAAAACTTTAATTATCACGTTACATAAGGTAAAAAACAAGCCATATAAATATGATGTTATCATTCTTTATAACATCACAACAAGATCTCAATAGAAAGCTAAATTCAAATATATTTTCTCAAAATATTGTTAGTTTACGTTGAAAAATGAAGAAAATTGTTTTCTGTTTAACTTTTGCATTTCTTGTTTTATCATGTGAGTTTATTCTCGACTAGTTGTGATATATAACTATGGTATTTGAAAATCTGAAATAATGTAAGCATTTATAAATTAATAATTTATAATTAATACATTATTTATAGGTATGTCAAGGTCAGAGAACGATGAGGATTTGCCCAATGGTGAACCAGAGTCTCCACCGGAGCCTAGTGTTAATTCAGAGGAAGATAATCTTGCAATCGCTCCTACTATTTTTCAATATTATTATTGCCAACAATGTGCTCACCATTATATGCATAAAAACAAGGGTGTGTTTCAATGTAGCAATTACATTTATCGTTGTTCTCTAAATGAATTCGTGTAAAACATTGAATCTTGTTTTTAAAGGTTTATAAAATAAAGTAAGATGATCAGAAAAAAAATATTATATTATTAAAAATGAATCATTTTCTATTAATTATTTGCATAATGTTTGGATGTATTTAAAACAGACACATATAAGATAATATAGCGATTTAAATTAAAAAAAAAACAGAATGATGATGAATTGAACAACTACTAGTATATACAATGAAAGCGGCTGTATGTTGGATTGGTAATTGAAAGAGTGAAGCCATGAGCACGTCTTGTCAGAAGCATAGGTTTTGGTAGGCAGTGAACTTGATGAACTTTTAGGACAACTTGGTAATCAAATTTGGCCTCGTGAGGTATAAATCAACTGTTATTGATGCAATTTCAACCCGAACCGAAATCGAGATCCGAAAATAAGAAGTAGAAGTTGAGACAACCAAAATGAGGAAACAAATCTTACCAGATGGGCATTTTCAATACCTAGATCTGAGATGAGTAAGAGTCACATGGAAAAAAATATGAATAGATGGGAGGGGAGAACACGAAGATTACAACAATATAGAAAAGAGGAGGAGTGAGAACTTCACTAAAAGGAGAACACTTTGATCGGAGAAGACGTTATCTTCAACCTTAGAGGAGGGTAGAGGCGGCGACACATTTTGTTATGAGAGAAAAGATAAAGTAATCTAGTTTAAATAATTATTTTAAATGAAATAAATCATAAATTAAGTTCAAATAAAAGAAAAATTTATAATTATGTAATCAGTATATAGGATCATAAATAAAATAAAAAATGACCGGTTTCAACCACATTTTTGAAACTATTTTCGACAGTTGTTGAACAGTCATAAGTTCGTAAGATATTTACGACCTGTTTTTTTGCGTCGGAAAACCAATTTGAATTTTCAACTTAAATTAGTCGAAAATCCATTAAAAATATATCCGACGGATTCTGGAGTCAGAATTGGCAATATTTTCTTGTAGTGGATGAGAAATATACTAATACTAGTAACTATCCTTTAATTAATATTTTAAACAAAAACTGTAGTTTTAAAAGGGAGAGATTCTCTACTTAGCATTTACAAAAATTCAACGCTCATTAAAACTTTAATTATCACGTTACATAAGGTAAAAACAAACCATATAAATATGATGTTATCATTCTTTATAACATCACAACAAGATCTCAATAGAAAGCTAAATTCAAATATATTTCCTCAAAATATTGTTAGTTTACGTTGAAAAATGAAGAAAATTATTTTCTGTTTAACTTTTGCAGTTCTTGTTTTATCATGTGAGTTTATTCTCGACTAGTTGTGATATATAACTATGGTATTTGATAATCTGAAATAATATAAGCATTTAAAACTAATATTTTGTAATTAATAATGTATTAATAGGTGTGTCAAGGTCAGAAAACGATGAAAATTTGCCCAATGGTGCACCAGAGCCTCCACCGGAGCCTAGTGTTAATTCAGATGAAGATAATCTTGCAATCACTCCTACTATTTTTCAATATTATTATTGCCAACAATGTGCTCACCATTGTATGCATAAAAACAAGGGTGTGTTTCATTGTAGCAATTACATTTGTCGTTGTTCTCTAAATGAATTAGTGTAAAACATTGAATCTTGTTTTTAAATGTTTATAAAATAAAATAAGATGATCAGAAAAAAAAAATTATATTATTAAAAATGAATCATTTTCTATTAATTATTTGTATACTGTTTGGATTTATTTAAAACAGACACATATAAGATAATATAGCGACTTCAAATTAAAAACAAAACAAATGATGAATTTAACAACTACTAGTATGTACAATGAAAGCGGCTGTATCTTGGATTGGTAATTGAAAGAGTGAAGCCATGAGCACGTCTTGTCAGAAGCATAGGTTTTGATAGGCAGTGAACTTGATGAACTTTTAGGACAACTTGGTAAGCAAATTTGTCCTCGTGAGGTATAAATCAACTGTTATTGATGCAATTTCAACCCAAACTGGAATCAAGATCCGAAAATAAGATATGGAAGTTGAGACAACCGAAATGAGCAAAACAATCTTACCAGATGGGTATTTTCTGAAACAACCAACACTTTTTTTTTAATAAATATTAAATATTAATCAATTCTAGCGAAGGTCTTTAAAATAAATTAAATAAATAAAATATCAATAACAAATAAATCAGCTCAGCGGAAGCAAATAATAATTAAACAAGTCTAGCAAAATAATGCAAAACAATAAAACAGTAAACATCCTATCATCCCCCTCTTCAGCCTTGATTCCGCGATCACACAAATCTTTTACCTGCAACACATTGGAATGGAGTTGCGTAAGTATTTAATAAATACTTAGTGAGGCAATCACTCTGCCTACGAGCCATTTACGCAATTTACTAGATATTTAATAATATTTATAAACTCCAATAATTATTAAATTCCATTTTCCAATTATTAAATAATTTTTAATAATTAAAACTCAATTTCTCAATTATTAAATAATTCTCATAATTAAATAATAATTTTCCATATTTTAAAATAATTAAAATAATTATTTTAAATCAATTAATTAATTAAATTAACCATTAATTAATTAAATCCGAAAATAAATCAAACAATTTGAATTAAAACATTTTAATTCAATTACACCAAATAACCAGAATCAAATCAATTTAAATAAGATAAACCAATTAAATCAATTAATTCAATTAAACCACACAAACACACAATTCATCACATAAACAACCAAAATATCATGAAATAACAATTAAACACATAAACTCATCAAGAACAATCACAAACCAAATCTAATCTAGCAAATCGCGGACCCACAGTCATGCACTCACCTTGACAATGATTGAAACTGAAGGAAAAAGAAAGACGATGAACAGTGCCGAATCGCGGATGAACAGTACCGATGAACAGTAACCCGGATTTTTCCATGAACTCTCAAAATCGCCTTTCTCCTTCTCTGCCTCGAAAAACGTGATGAACAGACGGCTGCTTCTCCTTTAAACGAAAATAAGGGTTTCCAACTTAACCGGGCTAAACCGGGCCCAATTTCACTCAAATTGAACCAAAATCAATTATCAATTATTTGGTTTATGGATGTTACAACTCTTCCCCACTAAACTGGATTCGACCTCGAATCCCAACAAACAAACGTCACAAAGACCACAAAAACCCGACCTCGCAAGGCCGCAACACTGGAGATCCTCACCTGATCCCTGAGACATATGTCAATCCTATGTCATAAGCACGTTCCAAGAAATTTTCACTCCTAACTCATCATCCAAACACACAAACCACTTGTACTGAGGCCCACTTGCACCCAGACAAGTCCACACCGGTCCGCACTGAGGCCCACTTGCACCCAGACGAACCCGAAACTGTCCATACTGAGGCCCACTTGCACCCAGATGAACCAAACTGCTTATACTGAGGCCTACTTGCACCCAGATAAGCTACACTCAACTGAGGCCTACTTGCACCCAGAGAGTCTGCCAGAGAACGAAGTCTCCAAAAACATGATGAGTTATTCAGGATCGCAATCCTTAGAGTAAAAATTCTGGAAAAATGTCTATAACCATAAGATTAGACCGTCCACAACCAAAACTGGTCAACATGTGTAACATCCGAATACCATTTCACGACACAAGGCAAAATGAGGAAAAACTGCATCTCATTAAAACTCCAAAAATGTATATCGTTACAACGAAAACGAAAATACAATAACACCAAAGCCAAAAATAACAACTGAGGCTACAAAGATGAAATAAGCTCACTCCTCGACCTGCTTGTCGAACCACTTCCTGAACTTCAATTTCATCTTTGCCTCTGGCTCCCAAGTCTCCTCTGTAGAACCACTGCAATCCCACAAAATCCTCAGTAAGAGATAGGACCCCTCAACATAGCCATCTTGAGATAAACTCTATCTCCCACCTGAAACTCAAGCTCTCGTCTGCGTCTATCTGCATAACTCTTCTGCCTGTCCTGAGCTTCCTTCATGTTCAGCCTCACCACACGGACCTTCTCTGTAGTCTCCTGAACATAAGTAGCTCCATACATGCTGCGCTCCCCCACTTGGGTCCAGCATAAGGGTGTCCTACATGGCCTCCCATACAAAGCCTCAAATGGAGCCATGCCAATACTCGCCTGAAAGCTGTTGTTGTATGCAAACTCAACTAAGCTCAGGTGATCTGCCCAATGGCCACCCCAATCCAACACACACATCCTCAGCAAATCCTCCAAGGTCTGAATAGTCCTCTCTGACTGACCATCTGTCTGCGGATGATAAGCTGTACTCAAATGCACCTTAGTGCCCATCTCTGCCTGAAAAGCTCTCCAAAACTCTGAAGTGAATCTGGGATCACGGTCTGACACAATACTAGCTGGCACTCCATGCAGCCTCACAATCTCTCGCACAAACTTCCTAGCCAAGACAGCAGCTCCACTGTCTTCTTGATGGCCAAGAAATGTGCGGACTTCGTCAACCGATCCACAATCACCCAGATAGCATCGAAAGTCCTCGAAACAGGTAGTCCAACCACGAAATCCATCGTAATCCTGTCCCACTTCCACTCTGGAATGGGTAAACTCTGCAAAAGACCACCCGGAACCTGATGCTCTGCCTTCACCAAGGCACAAGTGTTGCACTTCGCAACCCAATCTGCTACATCTCTCTTCATCCCGACCCAATGATAGTACCTCTTGAGGTCATGGTACATCTTGGTCGCTCCCGGATGAATGGAAAACTTGCTCGCGTGAGCCTCTCCCAAAATCTGATGTCTCAACTCCACATCCTTAGGCACACAAACTCGCCCACGAACCAAGATAGTCCCATTCGCAGAGACCTCATACTCAGAACCAGTCACTCTCGTCGCATCTAGCAAACTCTGATCACTCTGCTGAGCAACTCTGATCCTGCTAAGTAGATCCGCCTGATCCACCGCCTCTAAACCCAAAGGTGATGCGGAGTCAGGTTTTACCAAACTCCTAGACCTCTGCAAGTGCACAGATCGCGGAAGTATGGGTATCGAACACAAGGACTGGCTATTGAGTACACTTTGAACTATGGATTTTGGATCAAGCTAAAACAAAAGTATGATTGAGGTTGTAATGGTGAACCGAACTAGCAAGTATAACGAGGTTGTAAGCAATAAAGGAAAAGCGCTAGGTCATAGGGGCTATCGCAGAGAAGCAAGCAATGATCAATGAAACAATGATAGATTAATTGATTAGGGATATTGGGATATTAAGAACCATCTAGAACACAGATCACGAATATAAAACCATTCCACTTTCGAGGCTCCGGCTCCTTTGCTAATCTACCTAGTCGCTAAACTTTTGGTATGTCCCTAGGTGATTAGATCAAGCATTAGAATGAATAGGTTCTGATACAGTTCACTAGATATAGATAGATCAACTTTCGCAGTCTAAGAAACCTAGCTTGTCAAAGAATATGTCCGGCGAATGATACAACACTGTCGAGGCTCAAATCAACCTAAGATCGGATTACTAGATGCGCGGTAAAGCAATCAGCATTAGTTAAGTGCACAAGACGAGACAAAGACTCTAATATAATCCCTAGCTAATCATTGAAATCAAAGATCATGCAAGCAACTCATTGAATAGTAACCCTAGCAACCTAACTAGTGGATTACTCAGACATGATCAAAGCAAACACACATAGAGATGAAGAAAACATGATTGCAATAAAACTTAGAGTAGGAAATCGAAATACAGGGCGGCTCTCTTTCTCAAGAGGCTAAAAAGCTATATATATAGTGCTAGGTCTTTCTAGAGGCGGCTTAGGGTTAAGCCGGGCTTGAAAACATAAGTTTGGGCTTCAAAAAGGGCTTCGGGTCGACCGCGGCGTTGGGACGGTCGGTCGGGACGATCGGCCGGACAATCGGGTCGTGGCCGAGTCGGAACGGTCGGGCCGGATGGATTCGCGGTCGGCCGGCGTGGTCGAGCGGATGAGATTTGGCCGATGAAATTCTCGGCCGGACGCGGGACGTTCTTCCCGGCTCGGACGGATGCATCGGCCGTGGTACGCGAAGGTTGCGCGGCCGCGAGGCTTGTTCCCGGCTCGCGCGCTGGTCGTGCGCGGTGGCGTGGCGTTGGCTTGGCCGACCGCGGGACAATGTTTCCCGGGTCGTGCGTGATCGGCCGGTGGTTTGGACTTTGGCCGAGACTTCAGACGGACGGATGTGATTTGGCCGAGCGCGGAACATCGTTCCTCGGCCAGCCGGACTGCGCGGTTGGGCGCTGATTCTCGATAGAGCCGTCTGGACAGTCTTCACTCTTTTGGTTGTAACTCCTTTTCTACTCATCCAAATGAGGCCATTCCAGTTGCGTTGGAAAGTTAACTCAATCAGAGCACGCAGGGAACTGGTCTTGATGAAATCCATTGAGTAGATCTTTTTCTGGGCCCTCTTAAAGTTGGTGCTTGTGCATGGAGCGGCTTGAAGTGCAAATCCTATGGTTTTGCTCCAAAATGCATCATTTCACCTGTTTAGACTCTAGACACTATAAACACAGTAAAACTACCTTTTTAGATAGAAAACCTGCCAAAAACCATTAGAAAACAATGCTAAAACAGTATAAAAAGTGGGTAAATTAGAGGTATATCAACTCCCCCAGACTTAGATCTTTGCTTGTCCTCAAGCAAAAAGAATCTAAATCCGTGAAAGAGGTTTGAAAACGTGGAAACTCCCTTGCTCTTTTGAATATCCTGTGAAAGGTTCCTTTCCTGTATTCCACTATGAACATAGACAACATAAGGTTAGCTTCACATACACCCTGCAAGTTTAGCGAACAATACCAACCCAACTAGTCTCATCCAGCAATCCAAACTCTCTATTGCTAACCTCTTGCATAAATTTAAAGCGTGAATTCTTTATCAAGGGGACATCGATCAATTGAACTTGTTCTTACCCACTTGATCCTCTCCAAGATTGTCTTTCAAGTGCAATGAGTTCTTTTCCTCTCTCTTTCTCACATCAGAACTTTGAAAGGTCAATTTCTCCCTACTTTTCTAGGGTATCATTTTATTTTTTCTATTGACCCTTCTTTCAACCACAGGATAAGTCTTTAGCTTGTTCCTTGTTTGACTAAGGTATTCCATAAGACATGAAGGTACAGACATATGCATTCCTCATGCTTACTTGTTTTCCTTGTGCTCTTTGAGCTTTTTCTCATAACATTACTTACCATTTGGGATGGGAGAGAGAGGAGAACTCTTTAAAGATTAGACAAATCTTATTGAAAATCAAGCAAGGAACTGTCGACATGTATGCCAACCCCCTTGACAAGAGTATTAAGATTGATTAAGGGTGAGGTTAACTCTAGATTGCTTGGTTACCTTAGAAATTTTGCTGAGCTAGCATGTCGATCCACTGTAAGAGCTTCTGTTAGGCTTGTGCCTTTAGCTGGTTTCTGCTCTAGGGTCATGGATTGTTAGCACAACACTCTCAATTCTCAAAGCAAGTTCATAACTTCCGGACTGGTTTTTGACTCAATAAAACTTTTTGAAAAACATGAAACAAAGTGAATAAAACATAAGAAAAGAAAGAAAAATGCATTAGTAACACAATAAAACTCCCCCCAGACTTAACTTGCACCGTCCCGGTGAAAGCAAATCACATTAAGGTGAGAGGTAATATTCAAAGTAAAAGAAAAATAAAGAAGAAATTCATTAAAATGAGATAGGGATAGAAAATGGAGATTTGTAAGTGTCCATTGCACTAAGTACCACTTGAGATGACTATGTGTGGCAGTGAGAAGAACTCTCTTCCTCATCTATGGGGTCATCGCCTTCTGAACCAAGCTCTGAGTCTAGTGAGAACTCACCAAGGTCAGGCTCATATGGCTCTCTAGCGGTGGAAGAAGGGCGAAAGAGTCTCTCCGGTGCAATGTGGCGAACTACACGACTAGGCGTGAGATGAAGCGAGATTGGCATTCCACGATCTTCTCCAGCTTGTTAACACGGTCTAGAGCTTGGTGCGCGGCCATGCCAGTAGTGAGAACATGGCGTTCTTGGTGGCGGCGTTGAGTCTTGACTGCATGCTGAAGTGTGCGATAGGTGAGCATGGGGAATGATGGTTTCTCACTTGATGGAACATAGAAGTCTTCCTCATTGGGCTGGAAAGTGACAACACCTGAGCGTAGGCTTGGGATGTCTTCATGTGGCAGCAAGACAAGGGAAGTGTTGGCTGGACCAATTGGAAACTCATAGCAAAACCGAGTTGGGTTTTAGTCCAACGGTTTAGGAAGTGGATGTGCTGAAGAGCATGGAGATCCAAAGGGGTTGGCTTGGGTAGTGGCTCATAGTTGGGAATGTCAATCCCCACATGTTGTACTATGGCCGTGATAAGCCTCCCAAAACGAACACAAAGCTTCTTGTTGCCTTCCAAGTCTTGAGCTAGCTTCCTCACATTGATAAATGTCTTGGCAAGTAAAAGCCAAGGTTGGCCTTGTACTCATGCTTGATGAATGGTGTGGTGAGGATGTAGAACTCATCAGTTGTGACCTTGTTGGCTTCTTGTTTGCATTGGAAAGTGGTGGAGATGAGGCGGTGCACATAGCGAATGGCTGGATGAGTGATTCTAGACACCTTTGATCTTGAAGGCAAGAATGGTTCATTGGCAAAGTGTGTCCAATCAGCAAAGGCAGCTTGTTTCCTCTTTGAGTTCTCCTTGAAGTCATGTGCTGTCTCATTGGGAAGTCCAAAGAGTTGGCATAGAGCTGAGATGGAGATGCGCCCATTGGCATCGCCTATCTTGAAGAGTAGGAGTCCATCACCAGCTGGTTGGTCTCCATTGTGGTTGGGAAAGGCAAGAGCTACTGTGGAGAGGAACTCCTTGGTGATGTGAGTACTCACTACATTCTAGCTTGAAGAGCTTGCTCAAGCCTAGCTTCCTTATGTACCATGTGACATCATCTCTTATCTTGAGAAGGTCAAGGGTTTGGGTGTCCATCTTCACACAAGGTTCGATGTTCACCTTCTCCATTGCCTTCTTACACTTTCTTGGGTCTTGGATTTGTTCTCCAACAAAGCTTACAAGTGCCCAATCATCTTCTCCTCTTCTTGGACTCTCCACATGTTCTTGATTGCATCAATGGAATGTGGTGAAGTTGGTATTGCTGCTCTTGCATTGGAGCTACTACTCCCTAGCTTGATTTGTTTCTTTGGTGGTTCCATGAATGGGTTCTTCTTCTTCTTCATA